>KV010857.1:257736-313038 GCA_001598015.1 Dorcoceras hygrometricum | reverse complement strand
GTGGTGAAAGCTGGTATCAATTGTCGTAGGAGATCAATACGCCGTCATTTAGCATTTGGTGAAGTCTGTCAGCAGTTGGCATTAGGCGTTGCATTGTGTTGAGAAGCAGCAACAACGCTGACGTGGATTTCAGACGTTGGTGTTTTAGTCGCAAGAATCAGCAGACAGCGTTATAGAACCTTGAAGCGACGACGTTTTGGTGAACAGGAACCAGCTGTTGATTTTGTTAGCGCGTTTCTTAGTAGCGACCAGCCGTTGGGTGAAACAATGTCGTTTTGGGAATTCAGCAGTTGGTGTGTTTCCTCTAGTCGCGATCAGCTGTTGGGTTATGCGACGCCGTTTGCATTAGTTGAAACGCAGCGTTTTGGATATCGCGTCTGGTACCAGTTGCAAGGATCTGTTGCGTTATTTTATCCAGCTGCTGGTTTAGGTGATCAGCTGTCGACAGATATGATGACGTGTCCTATGCGACGTCGTTTGGTTAAGTTGATGCGACACAGTTTTGTTTAGCGCTGTTTGAAAGAGTTGACTGCTGGTTGCGTTAACAGCAATGTCGACTGGTTTTGTCGGTGGAGTTGTTCTTGCTGCTGTCAGCTGGTGAGAAGCGTATATATATTAGAAGACTTGGTCTTCGACTGGAATAAAAGATTTCCATACTTAGCGATATTTTCTACCGATTGTTGTTCTTCGCTTCGAACCCTAGAACACTGTTCACCGTAGCATTTCTCCGACAATTTCCGTCGTTTTCCACCTTTGCTTTGAGCAAGACTGGTGGCGCTGCTCTTCTGGAGAGTTGCTCTTTCGATTGATACCATTCTCGGAGGCTATTGTTAGCTGGAAGTAAGATCACGAAGTTGTTTACTTCGGCCGTGTGCTCGTTGTTCAGGTAGCCTTTCAAATTAGCGATAAGATCTTACCTTAGAGCTTTGTTATGAGCTTCCTGTTGAGTAGAATGGTAGAGTAATAGCTGGTTGTAGTGTATAACTCCCAGCCGTGATTTTTGTGCCTGCGTCCCGTAGGATTTATGTTTTGTGCACTGTGTGTTCAGCAGGTTGCGTAAGACCCTTGTTGTGGTAATCGTTGCACAGAATTAAGGTACAGATTTGGAGCTTGTGAATCAGCATGTTTATAGCTTGAGTGAATTGTAGTTGCTGATATCGTGAGATGGTTGTGTATGTTTGCTGTTTTGCATATGAGTTATTCTAGTGTTGCATACACGCATTATCATCTCATTTCAGCTATTGCAGCCATTGCTTCATTTTTGTTGCTCTGTTTTCTTACCAGGATGCGAGGGCGAGCGGTGATTCCGCAGTCTCATCTCCCTGCTGGGATTTGTTAGTATATTGTTTTATTGTTTTAAACCGTCAGGCCAAAAGCGTAAAATTTTACCCGCTTGTTTAGTAGCTTACGTTTGTGTTTGTGTGATTTTACTCTGTTGTGAGCACGAGGCCAGACATTTTTGGTATCAGAGCTTAAGCTGGGATAAGCTCGATTTCTTTGATCACACTTGAGTCTAGGCACAATGTCGTGTGTTGCATATGCTTGACCTATGTGATTATGTGCTGCATATTGTTGTGATATCTATGTTGTATCTGTTCTCTGTTGTTTTATCATGTTTAGCCTTCGTAGATTTCCCCTAGACGTAGAGCTATAGGTAGGGGAAGTTTCAGGAGTCAGAGGGACAGAATGAAGATCGGCGTAGTGCTCCTAGTCGTACTCGTAGTAGCCGTGATGAGGAGGAGGAGGTTGAGGTTTTGCCTACCCCTGTAGAGAGGATGGACGTTGTGATAGCGAGGTTTCAGAGGATGAATCCTCAGGTTTTCAATGGCGACGAGTCAAGCGAGGATGTAGATTCGTGTCTTCGGAACATCACTGGTCTATTCGGTCGTGTCCAATATGACGACGAGCTTCGGTTGAGCTTGGTGACCCTTCAGCTTAGAAAGGGTGCAGAGCGCTGGTGGCGAGGTGCTTCTAGTACTGTTGGAGATCGGCGTTGGGATTACTTGGGACAGCTTTTGCGAGACTTTTAGGCAGGAGTATGTTCCTAAGTCGTACGTAAATGCCCGTGAGCGGGAGTTTGATCATATGGAGCAGGGCTCGATGTCTGTTCAGGAGTATGCTAGGATGTTTTCTTCCTTGTTGGCGTATGTTCCGCACGTTTCTGGCCGGGAGAGGGCCAAGAGGACCAGGATTTTAGAGGGTTTAAACGAGGAACTTTATCAGATGGTGCTGACAAGCAAACCCAAGACTTATGCTGAGTCAGTGGATAGTGCTATCGATATTGAGGAGGGTTTGCGGAGTCGTCGTCCTCGTAGGCAGCAGGTAGCGCAGGGTGGTCGTCCTGCTGGTCAAGGAGAGCAGTCTTCGCAATATTCCCAGTCATCCCATCATCCCCAGCAGCAGGTGGCGCAGCATTCTTGCCGTCAGAGGTTCCGACCCCGCGGTCAACAGTTCAAGAAGAAGTCTGGTTCTGGTTATTGTGGTGGCAAGCATCCTTCGACAAAGTTTGTCGGTGTTCAGGGCTCTTGCCATATCTGTGGTCAGTTTGGGCATTTCGCTAGGGTGTGTCCGTCAGCTGGATCATAGCAGGCCGTAGCCCCATCTCTGGATTGTGGAGGACAGTCTAGGGGTCGTTCCCCTCAGTTTCAGCAGCCCAGGATTGGTGAGACTCAGTTTAGGCCGTTCCAGCAGCCTGGTCCGTCGCGATTCGGACAGACGTCTCAGTCGTTCTTTTCTGGACCTCAGCATGC
Organism: Dorcoceras hygrometricum; assembly: GCA_001598015.1. Taxonomy (NCBI): domain Eukaryota; kingdom Viridiplantae; phylum Streptophyta; class Magnoliopsida; order Lamiales; family Gesneriaceae; genus Dorcoceras; species Dorcoceras hygrometricum. The sequence goes on along the minus strand of KV010857.1, from coordinate 310,288 downwards.
TCAGGCCAACGCCATTACTAGGGAGCAGGCAGAGGAGACACCGAGCAGGGTGATTGGAGGTACATGTCTTATTTTCGATTTTCCTGCACGTATGTTGTTTGACACCGGTGCATCGCATTCTTTTATCTCTGATTCTTTTGTCATTGAGCATGGTTTGCATACCATTTCCTTGTGCGATGTCGTGTTTGTTTCTAACCCGGGCGGTGTGAGCCTGTTCTCCCAGGAGGTTTTGTTAGATGGAATTTTGAAATTTGGAGAGCATGTGTTGGTGGCGAATTTGATCCGTCTGATGTTGTGGGATTTTGACTGCATTGTTGGGATGGACGTGTTGTCCAACTATAGGGCCTCCGTGGATTGTTTTCAAGGGATTGTTCGTTTTAGGCCTTTGTCTGGCGAGAAGTGGGACTTCTACGGCCAGGATTCTCGATCGAAGATCCCGTTAGTCTCCACGATGGAGATGTTAAGTTTGTTGTCCATAGGGAATGCTGGTTTCATGATCTACGCTTTGGATGCGTCTTCTTCTTCCCGTGTGCAGCTTAGTGACGTTCCCATGGTGCGACATTTTACCGATGTGTTTCCGGAGGATATTCGTGGTTTTCCTCCGAGGAGGGAGATTGACTTCAGCATAGTGATGGTGCCTGACACAGCTCCGATTTCTCGTGCCCCGTATCGTTTGGCGCCTATGGAGTTGAGAGAAATCAAGGTGCAGTTGGACGATTTGCTGGATAAAAGTTTCATCAGACCTAGCATGTCGCCATGGGGAGCGCCCATTTTATTTGTGAAGAAGAAGGATGGCTCAATGCGGATGTGCATTGATTTACGCCAGTTGAATAAAGCTACTGTTAAGAACAAGTACCCTTTACCCAGGATCGACGATCTCTTTGATCAGCTGCAAGGTTCTGCGGTGTATTCGAAAATTGACATGCGTTCAGGGTACCATCAGCTGAGGGTAAGAGATCAAGATGTCGCAAAGACTGCTTTTCGTACAAGGTACGGACACTTTTAGTTCTTGGTTATGCCATTTGGGCTGACCAACGCGCCTGCAGTCTTCATGGATCTGATGAACCGGGTCTTCAGAGAGTTCATAGATCAGTTTGTGATAGTGTTCATTGATGACATCTTGGTATATTCTAAGACTCCTTTGGAGCATAAGGAGCATCTGAGAATTGTACTTCAGACGTTGAGAGACCAGCAGCTGTATGCTAAATTCTCCAAGTGCGAGTTTTGGCTGGATCGCGTCGTATTCTTGGGTCATGTTATTTCAGCCGAGGGGATTTCCGTGGATCCCAGTAAGGTTGATGTTGTTTTGTCATTGATGACATCTTGGTATATTCTAAGACTCCTTTGGAGCATAAGGAGCATTTGAGAATTGTCCTTCAGACGTTGAGAAACCAGTAGCTATATGCTAAATTCTCCAAGTGCGAGTTTTGGCTGGATCGCGTCGTATTCTTGGGTCATGGAAGTTGAAGGGCAGGGCTGGAGAACTTGAAGATTATTCTGTTTCTTCTGATGGTTGCTTGAGGTTTCGTGGCAGGCTGGTTGTGCCTAACCTCATTGATTTGAAGGAGGAGATCCTTCGGGAAGCGCACTGCAGTAGACACAGTGTTCATCCTGGTGAACGAAAGATGTACCATGCGTTAAAGCCGCACTTCTGGTGGGCTGGCCTGAAGAGCGACGTTGCTGGTTTTGTCGATTATTCTGTTTCTTCTGATGGTTGCTCGAGGTTTCGTGGCAGGCTGGTTGTTCCTAACCTCATTGATTTGGAGGAGATCCTTCGGGAAGCGCACTGCAGTAGACACAGTGTTCATCCTGGTGAACGAAAGATGTACCATGCGTTAAAGCCGCACTTCTGGTGGGCTGGCCTGAAGAGCGACGTTGCTGGTTTTGTCGCTCTTTGTTTGAACTGTCAGATGGTAAAGGCCGAGAGGATGAGACCTGGTGGTCTGTTGCAGAGTTTGGAAGTGCCCCAATGGAATTGGGAGCACATAGCGATGGATTTCGTGACGCATCTGCCTCGTACAGCAGAGGATGCGATGCTATTTGGGTGGTTATCGACCGATTGTCAAAGTTTGCACATTTTATTCCCTACGGTATGACCTTTTCTTTGAAGAAAATGGCGAAATTGTACGTGGATTTTGTGGTTAGATTGCACGGTATGCCTGTTTCGATCGTTTCAGACCGAGATCCAAGGTTTACTTCCAGGTTTTGGAAGAGTTTGCAAGTAGCTCTAGGTACCAGATTGGCTATGAGTACCGCGTATCATCCCCAAAAATATGGCCAATCTGAGCGAACTATCCAGACGTTGGAGGATATGTTACGAGCTGTTGTGATGGATTTTGGTGGTAGCTGGCAAGACGCTTTGTCTTTGGTGGAGTTTTTCTACAATAACAGCTATCAAGTGACGATTGGTATGGCACCGTTTGAGGCTTTGTATGGCAGGAAGTGCAGATCGCCAGTATGTTGGGAAGAAGTGGGAAAGAAGCAGCTATCTGCCCCAGACTTTGTGCATCAAATGAAAGATCATGTGGATCTAATTCGACAGCGGATGAAAGCTGCCCAGGATCACCAAGCTAGTTATGCGAATAAGAGGCGTCGACCTCTAGAGTTTCATGTTGGTGATCAGGTATTTCTCAAGGTTTCTCCATTTTGCAGTGTTATGTGCTTTGGACACAAGGGAAAGTTAGCCCCTCGTTACGTCGGACCGTATGGAATTGTTGAGAGGATTGGCTCTTTGGCGTATAGGCTGTTGTTGCCTCTGGAATTATCTTCTCTACATGATTTCTTTCATGTTTCCATGTTGAGGAAGTAAGAGCGAGATACGTCTCATGTGCTGAGAACTGACGAGGTCGAGCTAGATCAGACGTTGAGTTATCAGGAATATCCCTTGCAGATCGTAGGCAGAAAAGAGAAACAATTGAGGAACAAAACCATTCCGTTGGTGATGGTGCAATGGAGCAAACATGGTAGGGAAGAAGCTACTTGGGAGCTGGAAGAAAAGATGCAGCACGAGTGGCCGCATCTGTTTGAGTAGCTGTGGTGCTATGTTTCCAGTAGTTAGTAGCTTCTGGTTGTTATTTTCCCTAGTTGCTGTTAATTGTTTGCTCAGTTATCTTGAACTCTTGGCCATGTGTTAGGCGAATTTCTGTTTTGGCTTCCTGTTGCTGTGATGTGTTCCGGAATTGTTGAGTGATTTCGAGGACGAAATCCTTTTTAGTGGGAGAGAAATGTGAGACCTAAAATTAATAAGAGATTAATTGTTGGACTAATCGGTTTTAGAGCAATTCTGGAAATCCCCGTAATTTTGGTGTTTGTGTTAGAAATCGGGTTTTGTGGTGAAAGCTGGTATCAGTTGTCGTAGGAGATCAATATGCCGTCGTTTAGCGTTTGGTGAAGTCTGTCAGCAGTTGGCATTTTAGGCGTTGCGTTGTGTTGAGAAGCAGCAACAACGCTGACGTGGATTTAAGACGTTGGTGTTTTAGTCGCAAGAAACAGCAGACAGCGTTATAGAACCCTGAAGAGATGATGTTTTGGTGAACATGAACCAGCTGTTGGTTTTGTTAGCGTGTTTCTAAGTAGCTACCAGCCGTTGGGTGAAAGTACGTCGTTTTGGGAATTCAGCAGTTGGTGTGTTTCCTCTAGTAGCGATCAGCTGTTGGGTTATGCGACGCCATTTGCATTTAGTTGAAACACAGCGTTTTGGGTATCGCGTCTGGTACCAGTTGCAAGGATCTGTTGCGTTATTTTATACAGCTGCTGGTTTAGGTGATCAGCTGTCGACAGATATGATGACGTGTCCTATGCGACTCGTTTGGTTAAGTTGATGCGACACCGTTTTGTTCAGCGCTGTTTGAGAGAGTTGACTGCTGGTTGCGTTAACAGCAATGTCGACTGGTTTTGTCGGTGGAGTTGTTCTTGATGCTGTCAGCTGGTGAGAAGCGTATATATTAGAAGACTTGGTCTTCGACTGGAATAAAAGATTTCCATACTTAGCGATATTTTCTCCCGATTGTTGTTCTTCGCTTCGAACCCTAGAACACTGTTCACCGTAGCATTTATCCGACAATTTCATCGTTTCCCGCCTTTGATTTGAGCAAGACTGGTGGCGCTGCTCTTCTGGAGAGTTGCTCTTCCGATTGATATCATTCTCGGAGGCTATTGTTAGCTGGAAGTAAGATCACGAAGTTTTTAACTTCGGCCATGTGCTCGTTGTTCACGTAGCCTTTCGAATTAGCGATAAGATCTTACCCAAGAGCTTTGTTATGAGCTTCCTGTTGAGTAGAATGGTAGAGTAATAGCTGGTTGTAGTGTATAACTCCCAGCCGTGATTTCTGTGCATGCGTCCCCTAGGATTTATGTTTTGTGCACTGTGTGTTCAACAGGTTGTATATCAGATTTCTCGGGACCCTTGTTGTGGTAATCGTTGCACAGAATTAAGGTACGGATTTGGATCTTGTGAATCAACAGGTTTATAGCTTGAGTGAATTGTAGTTGCTGATATCGTGAGATGGTTGTGTATGTTTGCTGTTGTGGTTTCTGTTTTGCATATGAGTTATGCTAGTGTTGCATACACGCATTATCATCTCATTTCAGCTATTGCAGCCATTGCTTCGTTGTTGTTGTGAGGAATCAGATTTCAAGATTTGTGATTAATCAGATTTTTGGGTTAGATTAGTCACGGGAATTAAGATTTTTGATTTCTGGAATTTTGGATTTTTGGTGAAATCTGATTTGAGGAAATTCAGATCTCTAGTTGGAGTTGTCCAGATTTTAGTTCGGGTTTATCGGGTGAAATCTGGTAGTGATTTGGAGTCGAATTGGTTGGATTTAGATAAAAATCTGTTTTTCCTTAGCTTTGCGTGAAGTGCCGTGAGAATTGAGTAAAACGGTGTCGTGTTGGTGAGGTCTGGATGACCAAGAGTGCAACGCTTTTGTTTCGCATTTCCAGATGTCAACGTTGGTCAACGGAACTGTAGCGGGTGATCGCTGGATTGAAGGATCTGGTTTCGTTGTATCGAGCGCGGGTGATAGTTCGCGTGAAGAGATCTGCTGACATAAGAAGATTTCACGTATTGGTCAACATGTGGAGTTGACATCTGGTATAGCGAGTTTAGTCGAGAGATCTGTTTCGAGCGCTAGCGTTGTAATTTGAGGAGAGATCTGTTTTGCTGTACGACGTCGTTTGGATTAGTGGCTACGTTGTCGTTTTAGCATTCTGCGTTGCTAAGGCGTAGAGATCTGTTTTAGTAGTAGCGCTGAGATCTGTTGTGTTGAGCGCTAAGATCTGTTTTGAGCGATGCGGCGTCGTTCCGTTAAGTTTCTGCGTCGTCGTTTTGGATTTCCAGCACTTAGCGTGTTTTTTTATTGCGCGAGCGAGGGATCTGGTTTTTGCTACCGTTGGAGAGACCATATGTCACCGATACGTCGTCGTTTGGACTTGCGCGCGATTGTTAGCGTGAGCGCTGGAATTGAATGATTGTGAGCGCTGGTTTGGAGAAATCTGTTTAGCGCTAGTTTAGTTGCAGGAATTTGTTTTTGTCGGTGTTTGACTTAGAAAGTAGCCATTGAATTGAGGAATAAATAGAAGTGTCGAACTACACTTAGAATATTTCTCAACCCGTCATTTCTTATCTTCTCTGTTGAAACCCTCGACTTGCTACTGTTCACCGTAACTTTCAACCGCCGATTCCCGTCGCTTCCAGCCTCTGTTTTTGACAATCTTGGTGGCGTTGGACTCCCCTAGCTTAGCTCTTTCGATTGCTACCCATTTCGAACCCTGAATTAACGTTGGAGTAGAGGCGTGAAGCTGTTGGTGTTCGAAGCTTTTGGAGAAATCTGTTCCGGAGGAATAAATAGAAGTGTCGAACTACACTTAGAATATTTCTCAACCCGTCATTTCTTATCTTCTCTGTTGAAACCCTCGACTTGCTACTGTTCACCGTAACTTTCAACCGCCGATTCCCGTCGCTTCCAGCCTCTGTTTTTGACAATCTTGGTGGCGTTGGACTCCCCTAGCTTAGCTCTTTCGATTGCTACCCATTTCGAACCCTGAATTAACGTTGGAGTAGAGGCGTGAAGCTGTTGGTGTTCGAAGCTTTTGGAGAAATCTGTTCCGTGCATTTCTCCTGCGGGTTTAAGCTTTTGGGTGAGCATTCCTCGTTGTTTTGAACCTTACTATTGTTGTTAGTACCTGCGTAGCTAGGTAGAACTTGTGTTGAGTCCTGGCCGTAGGTTTAAGAGCGTGCAGGTTCAGATTTGAGCTAAGATGTTGAGTACCTTGTACAGATTATAGTTGCTGGTACCTTCTGCCTCGCATTAACAAAGCCAGGAGAAATCTGTTCGTAGACTGTGAGTTTCTGCCGTGCCCTGTTCGAATCTGTGAGGTAGAATTTGTGGAATTGAGGTACGAATTGAGCAGCCCTTAGCAGCTTTGGGCGTGAACATGCTGTGATTGATGTTGTGAGTCTTGTTGCTGTGACTTACGTGAATCAGTGTGTTGAATGATGGAGTTACATTCTGTTTTACGTATTGATTTTGTATGCATTGTTTTTTGGATATTGAATTTGCATACATGCATACATATTGAGCCTTGACAGATTGATTTGATGACCTGATTGGGTGCCATGTTGTGACTGGTCGACTGATGAGTCGTGCCCGAAAAGTCCAACGCTATCATCGGAGTGGTGACTATCGGATTCGATTGTCTACCACCGAGCTGTGATGGGCTGACGGGCCCCGATGATCACGAACCGATGATTTCCACCGGCTGATTGGATGTGCGTGGTTTAGAGGCATGATTTGATTTGCCAGTTGATGGACTGGTCTAGCTATCCGATTCTTTGATAGCCCTCATACATTCATGACATTGATTGATAGCATGTTGCATGTTTAGCTATTTTGATAGCTCTTCGTACTGAGGCTTGACCTCGTATTTGTTTTCCTGCTTTTGTTTCTTGGGTCTGTGTTGCCCATTTGCAGGATCTTCAGGTAGCCAGGCTGGACAGAGTGGAGGTTCAGCTGGTCAATCCCCTTTCCCATGAGTCCCAGTTATATTTATGATATGTACTGAACCGGGGGATGCCGCGCGTTGCTGTGTATTGGGGATCTGTTTTCCATTTGAATTGTTGTTGTCACCTGATTGTATAAGTTTGAGTTAACTTATATTTTGATTATCGATTTTTTGAATGTATGTTTTTACGTTCAGGCCCAAATGATTTTGAAAAATTTTTAAGCCCTGATTTTATGCTTCCGTGTTTATGCGTTTATTTAGTGTTAATTGTGAGTAATTAGCACGGGGCCTGACAGTTGTTGCTCTGTTTTCTTACCAGGATGCAAGGGCGAGAGATGATTCCGCACTCTCATCTCCCTGCTGGGATTTGTGAGCCCCTATGCTCCGAGTGGTTAACTACCACAGTTCATAGGTTGGGCAACGACAGGTTGAGCTGTTGATGCATCTGGTATTGGTGGGCGAGTAGGGGTGAGTGGGTAGCTCCCACATGTCCTACACTCACCGTGGCCACACATATCTATTGCAGATTCTTTTGAGCTGTGCATTGAGTTCTTTGGCTCCCTTCCTTGGTTGTAGCCGCTGTTGTCCCTGGTCACATGCATAGCATCTGCATTTTATTCTTGTTGTTTACTGCTGTTTTGTAGTTGCTCTCCGTACTGGGGGTTGACCCCATGTCTCTCTGGGGCTTGGTTGTTTTGTTGTCTGTGTTGTTTTCAGGGAATCCAGTTTTTACAGCTGGTCGTGGATTTAATCCAGCTGGAGGTGCCCCAGGAGGTGGTTAGAGTGTCCCAGTTATGTATACTATTTATATGCACTGGTATCACCGCGGGTGGGATGTCTCGGGTGATGCTTAGGCTATTGTAGCTGGCTGATAGCTAGGGGATACCATTTTCTGTGCTGCCTTGTTGTTTGTTGTAGCCTTTTCTTGGTTGGTTTTGAAATCTGGATTTCTTTAAGTATTGTCGTATTTTAAATTATGTTGTTTTAAACCGTTAGGCCAAAAGCAAAAATTTTACCCGCTTTTTAGTAGCTTCCGTTTGTGTTTGTGTGATTTTACTCTGTTGTGAGCACGAGGCCTGACAGTACTGCTGCAGCAGTCGTTTTACTCTGTTTTGAGCATGAGGCCTGAAAGTACTGCTGCAGCAGGCGTTCAGAGATCCTCACCGCCAGTCGGGATGTACTCAACAGCAGCGTCATCACCTGCACCATTTAAACCTAGTGAGCCTAGAGGCTCATCATGCTCTATCTTGTAACATAACAAAGTACATACTAATAAAGTCTCATGCAAGCACATACTGGTAATAAAGTAACGATAAAACATGAATGCATGCATGGTCTTAAAACATTGCTTCATACAGTTCATATCATACATAGCATATACATACATAAGTCATGACATAGCATAACATGAAAAACATATGAGTCGTATCCTGAAGTGTGGACCATAGTCGATTAATCAATTTATAAACCAACGGACGCGGCGGTGTGGTTCACCCAACCTTACCTCGGGATCGTTATATGTCACACCTCTTGCCGCCACTTCACCATGCCGTGAACACATGGATCCATAAGCTCGTAAGACATGGAAACAGAAGTTCAACGGGCCCGGTATCCCGCATCCCCTCATCATAAATTGCCACGAATCATTCAAGTCCTCGGGTTTTGTCTTTTAAAAGAACATGCCTTTAACATTCCATAAAGCATTCATGATGCATGAATTTCGTAAAATTATGCAAGTTTAAATGATTAGCCCGTTAATGTATATTTAACCCTTTTCTTTAAAACGTTTACGTACATAGCATACTACATATATGATTAAATATACATTCACGGGCTTCTACATTTTCTACTTCGGTAAAGCACTGGTTCAGGAGACTGCCTCAATGCTTCTAGACTTAACATTAGCTTTAACCTAGCCCAAGATTTAAGGGTTCCTTTTTAAAATTCCTAACTCAATTAAATTTTGACTGAGTTCAATTCAATTTTGACTTTAGAGATCAAAAGGCTAACTTTGACTAATTCAAAATCAATTTTGACTTAAGAATCAAAGGACTAATTTTGACTAACTTCAAAATCAATTTTGACTTAAGAAGAAAATCAATTTAACCAATTTTGACCTTTTTTTAAAAAAAAATAACTTAAACAATTTTGACCCAAATACCAATTTTGACCAAAAGACCGATTTTGATCAAATTAAATCCAATAATCAATTTTGACTTAACTAAACATCAAAGATTCCTATTTTGACTAAAACTTAAGAAAATAAACATCAAACTCAATTAAATCTAAGTTTGACTCAATTTAAAACCCTTGACCATTTTCTTTAAAATTGGACCTTAGACTTACAATTAAAATAACCGGTCCATAATTAAAATTACTCGGGTCAACTTTAAAACATTTTGACTCGAGACTCGATGAACCAATCCGGTCCAATTGAATCAGCCAAACCGGTCTAATTGAACCGAACCCATTAGACAAAAACCCTAACCCCATGCACACGCCGCCCCACGTGACATCCCTCACTTCACGCCGCCCGACCTCCCTGCTCCGACCACCCTGGCCGGAGCCCCACAGGCTGGACCTGTTAGAGTAGGTGCCCAACTAGCAAACTTTTGACGTGTGGGTTCTTGTTGACTCTATGTAAAACGATCTTTATTTATGAAATTCGCATTATTTTATGGCATTATTTATCTTCATTATCATGATTACAATTGTTGGATAAAGACCTTGAATGAACTATAGTGTATGTTAGATGTGATAGTTAATTTGAGGGCTATCATGAAACACATATAATAGTCACTGTGTATTCTAAACTAGTTCCTAGTCAATTGGGCCGTCCAAAAGAGGATAAGGGCCACCCGAGCTTGAGACTAGCATCTTGGTAGGAAACATAGTGATGTTCTGAGCATACAGATGGGTAGTGACCTGGTGATCTATCGAACTACCCTCGTTCGGACTTTCCAAGTGGTTACCATTTGTCGAGTGGATTAAGTCCGAGGTCTTGGTTGTACAGATTAGCCCTCATTACTCAAAACGTCATTGAGGTTATACATGATAGGTGCTCACTCTGACCCGTTTACCAACTCAGTTGGGGTCATCAGGTGGCGGGTTGGGTGAGGTCCCGATGCATGTAGGAGTCGATGCTTCGTTGTCGAGGATTCACCGCTCGCCCTTGTGCATGGATATCCTATGCTATCTGAGGAGATAATAGTGCTATAAATCTCTTGCCAGAGTACTAGATGTGTTTTGGGTAAATGAGTTTACCTAGTAACGCATGCGATGTAACTATTTGATCTCCAAGATGTATGCATGGTTATTGGATCTATAGCGACTCTCGATTTACCAATGATCGTTGATATGATTGGGATATTTGAGTTGAAATGACCGTACTGTACTCTAACCATCACCGACTGGTTCTTGCAGGCACTATCAGTGATACCTATGGGATCATGAGGCGATGTTGCTAGACGCTTTACCATGATCCGATGGGTTAGTCCAAAAATGTGGTTTTGGAGTCACAAATGTTGTGAGCCCATGGCTAGCGATATCCATGAACCATTGAGGGTAGTACTGGTTTCTCAATTCCCGTACGGAAATTAAGCTCAATTTGTTGAGTATAGTAGGAGGAATGATTGAAGTGTGACTTCCTAAAATAAATGGGGTGGAAATGCAATATCCTTAAGCTTGGACTAGTATGACTATCCTTTAAGCTTATACGGGCCTAACTGCTATTTTTGATTAGGTGGTCCGAAAAATTGTTTTCACATCATAATGCTCAGTTTTGTAAACTGTGTAGATCGGTCCGATCTGATCGTCGATCGGGATTATGATGAAGCCACAACAATGGACTTGAAACCAATGTACACATGGGCCTGGGCCCGACTGTTAAGACAAAATTTATAAGTTTTGGTGATAACAAAATAGACTGAGAACTGAACATAAGTTTTAGCAGAGGAAAAGAGAAGGGAACATTTAAGATTCCATGACGTCATGCCATTGAGTTGAATATTTAAGATTCGAGAACTATGAATTAAGTTTCGTTGACATCTGAGTTGACTATTCAGAATTTTGATCAGATATTGAGTCAAGTATTCAGTTATCGGGTTGAGGCATTCAGAGTTAAGTTCTTAAGATATCGGGTTGTTTTGAGTCATCAGTTCTTTCTGTTTTTGGGACATTTGTTCAGATTTGAGGGCATTCAGATTTGAGTCAAAAGCTACAGTAACAGATCCGATTTGTTTAATCAGTTTTTTTATTTAAGATTCGAGAATATCAGATGTGATTAGACTCTTTACAAGCTATTCAGATGTGAGTAACAGGAAGTACGCTACTTCAGATATTAAGCTGCTACTGATGATTCAGCTTTGACAGAGTATATTCTAAAGAGCTTTACGGTATTTTAGATTTATTTAACGGACTTAGGTTGGACAGATTCGACTTAGTGACTTACAGTTGTATGTTATCAGATTTGATTACGAGAACAGTACAGTATTCAGATTTGAATTCAAGAATACAAAAAGAGGGAAAGATTCGTTTAACAGAGTGAACTTTCAAATGTGAGATTCGAACCACTTCAGATGTTATAAAAGGATTATTTGAGGAGAATCAACGGTCATGATTTAATCGTATAATAGCCTGGAATTAAGGAGACAATATCAGAGCTATTTTGGGTAAAGTTGCACAGTACGCAGAGTGCTTGATACGATGATTACCCGCTTTGGAATATAAGTCAATTTAACCCTGACAAGCATAAAATTCCTTTTGCACAACATTAATGGAGCATTAAATGCTATGATACGATGAAGATATGCAAATGAGTTTATTTCTACTGGCTACATTTATTGACCGTTGAGGACAAAGAGTAAAAATAGCTAAAAAATTCAAATGAATAAGCTCTCGGTCATTCTCAACCATTAACGACGCTTTCTCTGCTATCATAACACTCTCACATACTTACTGGGAATCCTTTATTGAAAAATATTCCAAGTCCCGGTATTAAAATCTCGAAGAACACTCAAGTTCAAGCCTTTATAGATTTATTCTTCGAGATATATTCTGGTTAACTTTTGTAAAATGTTCTTGTTGTTATAAGAACCAGAAGATTTACAGTACTCAATAGTATCGTATTTCATTGTAATATCTGTTTTTGAGTCTGTAACGAACTTGCTGTGTAAAGAAATTCGAAAAATCAAGCTGTTTGTATTTCAGCAGTTGTATCTGCGTGTATTGGTGTTTGCTAGGAGTTTACTTGGAGCGAGGCTCAGTGACCGGGTGTCTACAGTGTCTGTATTCATCATAGTCTTCTAGTGAAACCTTCCTGCAAACGAAGAAGGGGAGACGTAGGATCTTCAGATCCGAACTTCCATAAACAAACTCTGAACCTTGCACTTTTACTTTACTGCATCACATTTATATTTATAATGTTCACTAATCGATCGAATTCTTTCCGCACATTATTTGTTAGTCGAAAAATCAAATTTGGGACTGTGAGTTATGCGAGGCGCTTATAAAATCATTTTAAGGTTTCGAAAAATAAAAATCTAAAGGAGTTCATTCAACCCCCCCTTATGAACTCCTAAGGCTGTTTTCGATCCATATTGATCTTATCAATTGGTATCAGAGCCTGCGCATCTGAACAGTTTGTTGTTTACGCTTTATATAGTTCAATATGTCTAACTCACATAACAAAATTCCTATGTTTTCGAAGGAAGACTATGATGATCGGAAGATAAGAATGCAAGCGCACTTGGCAGCACAAGATGATGATATGTGGTCAGTCATTACAGATGGATCCATAAAGATAATGAAGGCAAACACTGCTATAGCCATATCTGCTGGAGCACCAGAATGGGTAGAAAAGAGAAGATATGATACACTACGAGGAGAAGAAAAAATTGAATTTGGACAATGTGGCCAGAGATATTCTGTATAAGACGCTGGATAAAAACATGTTCAGCAAAATCAAAACCTGTGCCACAGCGAAGGAGATTTGGGAAAGCTAATTCAGATCTACGAGGGAAATGATGAGACCAAGGAAAATAAGCTTACTATTGCACAACAGAAGTATGAGTCGATGAAAATGCGATATGGAGAGACCATGGCTGAGTTCGATGAGCGCTTCAGTGCTGTGGTGATAGAGGTTACAAGTTTGGGCAAGGAATACAGCAACCGAGAGTTGGCACTTAAAGTGATGCGAGCGTTGCCCACGGAGTGGGATGTAAAGACGATGGCTATGCGAGAGTCTAAGGATCTAAACAAATTGGAGCTTCATGCTCTGTTCGTGAATCTGAAGGCGTATGAGTTTGAATTAGAAACAAGATCTGAGGCAGGACCGTCGACATCTCAACCAACTAAAGCTTTGGCAGCAACAACTTCTGAACAGTGCTCACCGAGCAAATCTGCTGAACAACTAAGCAATGATGCAATGTCCCTCTTCATCAAGAAGTTTGGGAAATTTCTGAGAAGATCCTATAACCCTTCTTTTTCTTATAATAATTCAAACAAATCTGAAAAGATTTCAACTGATATGAACTGTTACAATTGTGGTAGTCCAGGTCACTTAGTTGCAGACTGTAACAGGCTAAAGAAGGAGGACAGACTCAAAACATGAGAAGAAGGACGATAGAACCAAGGAAAGATCAAAAGAGAGAAGGATGAGGACAAGATCTGACAAAAACCCAACCGAAAGAATGATAGAAAAGTGTTTGTTGAAGAAGAAAGCAACAAAAACTGGACAGACTCAGATTCTGATTCCTCAACAAGAAGCTCCTCATCTAGCGATAGTGAACAAGAGGAAGTTCACTGCCAGATGGCTAATCTGTTGGCGAAATTGGTGGATCCAGATCCCGTTTCCCGGGGGCACAACGGAAGTTTAAAATTTGCCTCGAAAAACGTTCAATACATCAAAATAATCAATAAAACATGCATATGATGTTTTATAGAGTGTCACCTTGCTTGCGTCTAGGTGCCTGGCTCCAACCAAATTCGCAGGGAATCTGGCTCTTCACGGTAGGCGGCGGTAGATCCTCCTAATCAGGTCCATGACCGGAAACAAGAATCCTTCGTCAGCCTGCACTAGAAGGCCTGAAGAATATGGCACGGACGGTGTTAGAGTAGATGCCCAACTAGCAAACTTGTGGCGTGTGGGTTTTATAGACTCTTGTATATGACAATCTTTATTTATGAAATACGCATTTATTTATGGCATTATTTATTTTCATTATGTTATATAATATTAACAGTTGTGTTGGATAAAGACCTACAATGCACCATAGTGTATGTTAGGTGTGATAGTGGATATGATGGCTATCATGAAACACATCTAATAGTCACTGTGCATTCTGAACTCGTTCCTAGTCGATTGGGCCGTCAAAATGAGGATAAGGCCGCCCGAGCTTGAGACTAGCATCTGCGATGTGAAGTACCATGTTTCATTGGTAGGGAACATTGTGATGTTCTGAGCATGCAGATGAATAGTGACCTGGTGATCTATCCGTCATTGATACTCTACATGATAGGCGCCTCACTTTGACTCGTTTACCGACTCACTTGTCATTTGGTGACGGGATTGGGTGAGGTCCCGATGCATGTAGGAGTCGATGCTTCGTTGTCGAGGATTCACCGCTTGCTCTCATGCGTGGATATCCTATGTTATCTGAGGAGACAATAGTGTGATAAATCTCTGGCTAGAGTACTGGATGTGTTTTAGGTAAATGGGTTTGCCTAGTAACACTCGTGATGTCACTATTTGATCTCCAAGATGTATGCATAGTTATCGGATCTATAGCGACTCTCGATATACCAATGGTCGTTGATCTGATCGGGATATATGTGTAGAAAGGATCGTACTGTACGCTAACCACGACCAACTGGTTCTTGCAGGCACTATCAGTGATACCTAGGGGATCATGGGGCGATGTTGCTAGGCGCTTTACCATGATCCGATGGGCAAGTCCGAAATTGTGATTTGGGAGTCACAATGGTTGTGGGCCCACGGCTAGCTGTATCCCTGAACCATTGATGGTCACACAAAGTACTGGATTCATGATTCCCGCACGGAAACTGAGCTCAATGTGTTGAGCATAGGAGGAGGAATTTAGGGAGTGCGACTTCCTAAAAGTCAACAGGGGTCAAATTGCGATTTCCCATAGTTAAGGGGCTAAACTGAAATTTTGGACTAGGTGGTCTGAAAAATTGTTTTCGAATCATAATACTCAGATTTGGAAACTGTGTAGATCGGTATGATCAGATCATCGATCGGAGTTATGATGAAGTCACGGTGATAGGGATGAACCGAATGTTCATACGTTGGACTGGGCCAGCCCCAGGTCCAATGGGCCGGTTCAAGCCCATCACATCTATACTTAGTCTTGAGCCTAGGGTTGTATGACACAACTCAACATACACAAACCCTAGCCTCCTAGTTGGCCGCCGCCCCCTCCCTCTCCACAACACCTCACGGCCGCCGCCCTTGCGCCGCCGCGCCGCGTCTCCCGCCGCCTCTTGCAGTGATCGGACTTGTTCCGATCACCTTGTTGAGGAGCTTCCGTCCGTGGTAAATTCGTCAGCTCTTCTAGTGCAGACTGATGAAGGAGCCATGCATCCGGTCGTGGACCTGATTAGGCGATCTACCGCCGCCTACCTTTTGAAGTTCCGGTTTCCTTGTGAAACTGTTCGGAGCCAGGCGCCTAGACGCCAGCAAGGTAACGATTCAAACATCCTATGCATGAATTATAGAATTGTTTTGATGTATTGAACGTTTCTCGGGGCAAAACTTTTAAACTTCCGCTGCGCCCCCGGGAAACGGGATCCGGATCCGCCATTGTAGCCAACAGTGGTATCAGAGCTCAGGCTCGGATCCTTCAATATATTTATTTCCTGAAAATGCGATTTTGTAATTAAAATATGATTTTGTGGGTAAATAATTTGATTATTTAAATTTATGCAAATTAATTAGATTGATTGCATGTTTGGGATAATCGAGAGTCGTGCCCAATGTGTTAGGTGTATGATATAGGTTTTGCGATTTCGGTTGTAAATATTTTGTTGATATCATTTAAAATGTGTCTGTTTGTTTCCCGTTTATCGACAAAATGCGATTTTATTATAAAATGCGATTTTATAATTAAAATATGATTTTGTGGGTAAATAATTTGATTATTTAAATTTATGCAAATTAATTAGATTGATTGCATGTTTGGGATGATCGAGATCCGTGCCCAATGTGTTAGGTGTATGATATAGGTTTTGCGATTTCGGTTGTAAATATTTTGTTGATATCATTTAAAATGGGTCTGTTTGTTGCCCGTTCCCACCCCTACAAATTTGTATCCCAATGTGTCATGGCAATTTAAATGTAAATTACTAGATTTAGTAGGAGGACAATTTGAAGACGGTGGAGATGACGATCAAAGACATTGAAGACCGAAGATCTGTAAAACCGAAAGCAATTGTAATAGGATTGCATTGCATATTGCATTTCATCTAGGACTGGACCCAGGTCCGTGATTGGCAACCACGGACCGCATAGCTCTCGCGATCGATCATCCCAATTATTATATATGCGATATATATGTTTAGTTGAATCCGCATGTTTTAAATTGTGATTTAAAATTGCATGAGACCAAATTTTCAAAAAAAAATCCCTCGTTTTAAATACGATTTAAAACTAATATCAAGAGTTTATTCGATAAACTAAGGGAATTTAAATCTGTTTAAATTATCCCTACCTTCCATCAACAATGGTTGTACGCCGATGCTACCCGCATACATGGCCCGACTCATATTATTGAGGGGGTTATTTATGCCAGAAAGCTGTACACGTCATTGACAATCGTTGTGAGTCGGTTGGAACTTCCTTTAACGCTGGCTCATATTATTGGGGACGTTAAGGGGACCGTCCTTCACGACTCAACATTGATGGGTCATCTTGACACGTGATAGTAATCGGCGTCATATTATTGGGCCCTTACTGGACGTGAGGTAAAATACATGGAGGTTGCACCGGTTGCAATTGAATTCTACCTTTTGGGGTCATGGTTGGCTGATACTATTCGGGACCATGATCGCTTGATTGGACTCTGTGTACCCACTAAGGAAACTTGCTTTCTCGATTTCATTAGAGGGTGGTGAAAAATCGTTAAAATAGTGGGAGGGTAATTCATAAAACTAAATGACCATGTTTTATGTCTTAGCGTTTTTCATATATAGTTAGTAATGCATGTCTGTTTTTCTTTTCAGTATAAACTGCATTTATAATGTCTTCGATCAAAAACCCACTCGCTGCTATACTGGATAGCAACAAGTTCACCGGTCTGAACTACCAAGACTGGCTTCGAAACCTTAACATTGTGTTGGCTTCGGATAAACTTCTCTATACGATAGATAAGAGCCCTCCGAAGGAAGCCCCTGCCGATATCAGCCCTGAGGAGCTGATTACGCTTAAACAGTGGTGGGACGACGAGCTTAAGACTCGATGCTATGTGATGGCATCGATGTCCAACGAAATGCAACGGCGCTTTGAGAAGACGAAGTATGCTGCTGACATACTCTTTCATCTCAAGGAACTGTATGGGGAGAACTCTCGACATGAGAGGTTCAATATCAGCCCTGAGGAGCTGATTACGCTTAAACAGTGGTGGGACGACGAGCTTAAGACTCGATGCTATGTGATGGCATCGATGTCCAACGAAATGCAACGGCGCTTTGAGAAGACGAAGTATGCTGCTGACATACTCTTTCATCTCAAGGAACTGTATGGGGAGAACTCTCGACATGAGAGGTTCACCGCTGTCATGGAGCTTATGACGAGCCGCATGCGCGATGGGACTTTGGTCCGCGAGCATGGGGTTCGTATGATTGGGCTCGTTGAAAAGCTGGCGGGCCTTGATATCATACTTCCACACGAGCTGTCTGTGGATGTGCTTCTCCTCTCACTACCCGCTGCATTCGACCCATTTGTGGTCAACTTCAACATGAACAAGCTGGCAGCCACCCTTGAAGAGGTGGTTAACATGCTGGTCGTGTTTGGGGGAACCATAAAGAAGGACAAGCCCGTCCTCCTTATGGGCTCTTCTTCCTCTGCGAAGAAGGGGCCCAGACGCAAGGGTAAGGAGCGTTCTGCCCCTGCGAAGGAGGAAAAGCCCACTAAGAAGCCCAAGGCAAAGGCTTCCAAGCCAAACAAGTCCGATGATGTTTGCCACCACTGCCACAAGCCTGGGCATTGGGGAAGGAACTGCAAGGAGTACCTCGAGCAGTTACGAACTGCAAAAGGTATGTTCTATATCGAAATAAATATGTCTCTTAATTCGACTTCTTGGGTACTTGATACCGGATGTGGATCTCATATCTGCAATGAGTTGTAGGTGATGACAAGAAGCCGACGTCTTAGAGAGGGTGAGACCCACTTGAGGCTAGGCAATGGAGCAAGAGTTGCTGCAGTAGCCAAAGGAGATGTTTATTTATTTCTATCTTCAGATTTTAAGTTGTTATTGCGAAACGTTTTATTTGTTTCCGAATTATTTAAGAACATCATTTCTGTTTCTATGCTTGATAGTGATGGATATTCTTGAGTTTTTGCTCATTCGATTTGCAATATATACAAGAATGAATGTTTAATTGGAATTGGGGAACGCGAAAACGATTTGTACACCTTAAAATTGAAACAAGTTCCAACTCTTGATGTCGAAACACATACAACAACAATTAAAAGGAAATACGACAGCTTAAACCCAGCACAACTTTTGCACGCTAGGCTAGGTCATATTTCTCTAAGAAGGATGAACAAGTTAGTTAGGAGTGACATGTTTGATTTGTCAGACATTAACTCCCTACCGACTTGTGAATCTTGTCTCAAGGGAAAGATGACTAAACAACCCTTCAAGGGCAAGCCTGAACGTGCTCAAGGCCTATTGGATTTGATCCATACTGATGTGTGTTGTCCACTTAGCATTGGTACTAAGTACGGTCACACATACTTCATCACCTTTACCGATGATTACTCTAGGTATGGGTACTTGTACTTAATGAAGCACAAGTCTGAATCCTTTGAAATGTTCAAAGAATTCAAGGCTGAGGTAGAAAATCAATTAGGCAAAAGTATTAAAGCACTTCGATCCGATCGAGGTGGTGAATACTTAAGTGCTGAATTTCAAGACTATCTGAAAGCGAATGGGATTCTCTCGCAGTGGACCCCTCCGGCCACACCACAGCTCAATGGTGTAGCGGAGCGTCGAAATCGAACCCTGATGGACATGGTTCGATCTATGATGAGCTTCACTGAGCTTCCTACCTCGTTTTGGGGCTATGCGCTCGAAACAGCGGTAATGTTGTTGAACAATGTCCACACCAAGGCAGTGGATAAGACTCCATATGAGATATGGATGGGTAAACCACCCAAATACTCATACATGAGGATTTGGGGATGTCCTGCTTACATGAAGCAGACAGTGGGAGATAAGCTGGATACTAGATCCATCTTATGCTACTTCATTGGGTATCCAAAGAATTATATTGGATACTACTTCTACTATCCGAACGAAACAAAAGTGTTTGTTTCTAGAAATGCCACCTTTATGGAAAGGGAATTTCTACTTGATAGAAAGGGCAAAATAGTAGAACTCGAAGAGGTTCGAGAACCAACAGAAGTACCAAGTGAATCTCCTGCACCTCAAGAGCCGGTACCAGAAATGGGCGCACCTAGGAGATCCGAAAGTGTTCCTAGGGATCCTGAAAGATATGGTTTCCTTCTTGAGGATGATCAGGGTGATCAAGTTGTTGGATGTGATCCAAGGACTTTCAAGGAGGCAATTTCCGATGCTGATTCTAATTTGTGGCTTGAAGCAATGCAGTCTGAGTTTGACTCAATGCATGCGAACCAAGTTTGGACACTTGTTAATACTCCCGAAGGAATTGTTCCTATTGGGTGCAAATGGATATACAAGAGGAAACTTGTGCCTGATGGTAAGGTATTGACCTACAAGGCACGACTGGTCGCGAAAGGTTACACTCAAAGGCAAGGTGTTGACTATGATGAAACCTTCTCACCAGTCGCAATGTTCAAGTCAATTAGAATCTTACTTGCCATAGCCGCATGGTACGACTATGAGATATGGCAAATGGATGTGAAAACTGCGTTCCTTAATGGAAACATTAAGGAAGAGATCTATATGACGCAGCCTGAGGGTTTCACATCTGTAGGAAGCGAGCATAAGGTATGCAAGCTCCAGAGATCGATCTACGGTCTCAAACAAGCATCGCGAAGTTGGAACCTGAGATTCGATGAAACAATTAAGGAATTTGGTTTCATCAAGAATCCCGAGGAGCCATGTGTGTATACGAAGGTAGTTAAAAGCGCTGTGACATTCCTTGTACTTTATGTTGATGACATTCTACTCATTGGGAATGATGTAGGAATGCTGCAGTCAACTAAAGTATGGTTGTCTAGTAGATTTTTGATGAAGGACATGGGTGAAGCATCCTATATTCTTGGAATACAGATCTATCGGGATAGATCGAAACGGATGCTCGGACTCACTCAAGCCACCTACATCGATACCATACTTAAAAGGTTCTCTATGGAAGAGTCCAAGAGAGTACACCTACCTATGAGCCACGGGGTCACTCTATCTAAGTCTATGTGTCCGAAAACTGATGAGGAGATAGAGAGTATGGCACGTGTGCCATATGCCTCGGCAATAGGTAGCATTATGTATGGCATGATCTCAACTAGACCGGATGTCGCATATGCTCTGAGTGTCACGAGCCGCTACAAGGCCAACCCGACCAATTGCATTGGAAGGCCGTGAAAGATATTCTTAAGTACTTACGAAGGACTAAGAATATGTTCATGGTCTATGGAGGTGGTGAACTGAAATTGGAAGGCTACACTGATTCTAGCTTCCAATGTGACGTGGATGATTCGAAGTCTACCTATGGATTTGTATTCATGCTCAATGGTGGTGCTGTCTCTTGGAAGAGTTCCAATCAAGACACAATCGCGGATTCAACCACTGAGGCTGAGTACATCGCAGCATCAGCTGCTGCTAAGGAGGCGGTTTGGATAAGGAATTTCGTCCAAGAGTTCGGCGTCATTCCTGATGGAGTTGGTCCAGTCCCTTTGTACTGCGACAACACGAGTGCCGTTGCGCAAGCAAAGGAGCCTAGGTCTCACCAAATATCCAAACATATACTGAGGAAATACCACATAATCCGGGATATTGTTGCTAGAGGTGACATGGCAGTTGAGAGAGTCGCCTCTGCGGACAACGTTGCTGATCCACTTACGAAGCCCTTGCCAGGACCGTTGTTTGAAAAACATCACGAAACAATGGGACTGAGTCTGATGAGTAGTTGGCTATAGGGCAAGTGGGAGATTGTTAGAGTAGATGCCCAACTAGCCAACTTGTGGCGTGTGGGTTTTATAGACTCTTATATATGACAATCTTTATTTATGAAATACGCATTTATTTCTGGCATTCTTTATTTTCATTATGTTATATAATGTTAACAATTGTGTTGGATAAAGACCTAGAATGCACCATAGTGTATGTTAGATGTGATAGTGGATATGATGGCTATCATGAAACACATCTAATAGACACTGTGCATTCTGAACTCGTTCCTAGTCGATTGGGCCGTCAAAATGAGGATAAGGCCGCCCGAGCTTGAGACTAGCATCTGCGATGTGAAGTACCATGTTTCATTGGTAGGGAACATTGTGATGTTCTGAGCATGCAGATGGATAGTGACCTGGTGATCTATCGAACTACCCTCATTCGGACTTTCCAAGTGGTTACCATTTGTCGAGTGGATAAGTCCGAGGTCTTGGTTGTACTGATTAGTCCTCACTACTCGAAACGTCATTGAGACTCTACATGATAGGCGCCTCACTTTGACTCGTTTACCGACTCACTTGGGGTCATTAGTTGGCGGGATTGGGTGAGGTCCCGATGCATGTAGGAGTCGATGCGTCGTTGTCGAGGATTCACCGCTCGCTCTCATGCGTGGATATCCTATGTTATCTGAGAAGACAATAGTGTGATAAATCTCTGGCCAGAGTACTGGATGTGTTTTAGGTAAATGGGTTTGCCTAGTAACACTCGTGATGTCACTATTTGATCTCCAAGATGTATGCATAGTTATCGGATCTATAGCGACTCTCGATATACCAATGGTCGTTGATCTGATCGGGATATATGTGTAGAAAGGACCGTACTGTACGCTAACCACGACCAACTGGTTCTTGTACACTATCAGTGATACCTAGGGGATTATGGGGCGATGTTGCTAGGCGCTTTACCATGATCCGATGGGCAAGTCCGAAATTTTGATTTCGGAGTCACAATGGTTGTGGCCCACGGCTAGCTGTATCCCTGAACCATTGAGGGTCACACAAGTACTGGCTTCACGATTCCCGCACGAAAATTGAGTTCAATGTGTTGAGCATAGGAGGAGGAATTTATGGAGTGCGAATTCCTAAAAGTCGACAGGGGTCAAATTGCAATTTCCCTAAAGTTTGGGCTAGTTTGACTATCCTTGAAACTTGAGGGGCTAAACTGCAATTTTGGACTAAGTGGTCTGAAAAATTGTTTTTATATCATAATACTCAGTTTTGGAAACTGTGTAGATCGGTCCGATCAGATCGTCGATCGGAGTTATGATGAAGTCACGGTGATAGGGATGAACCGAATGTTCATACGTTGGACTGGGCCCGCCCCAAGTCCAATGGGCCGGTTCAAGCCCATCACATCTATACTTAGTCTTGAGCCTAGGGGTTGTATGACACAACTCAACATACACAAACCCTAGCCTCCTAGTTGGCCGCCGCCCCCTCCCTCTCCACAACACCTCACGGCCGCCGCCCTTGCGTCGCCGCGCCGCGCCTCCCGCCGCCGCTTGCCGTGATCGGACTTGTTCCGATCACCTTGTTGAGGAGATTCCGTCAGTGGTAAATTCGTCAGCTCTTCTAGTGCAGACTGACGAAGGAGCCATGCATCCGGTCGTGGACCTGATTAGACGATCTACCGCCGCCTACCTTTTGAAGTGCCGGTTTCCTTGTGAAACTGGTCGGAGCCAGGCGCCTAGACGCCAGCAAGGTAACGATTCAAACATCCTATGCATGGATTATAGAATTGTTTTGATGTATTGAATGTTTCTCAGGGCAAAAATTTTAAACTTCCGCTGCGCCCCCGGTAAACGTGATCCGGATCCGCCATTGTAGCCAGCAGACGGAACCTTCTCGAAAAGACGATCGGAACAAGTCCGATCATGACGGCGGCGGCACGTCGGCGCGTGGAGGAGAGGCGGCGGTCGTGAGGTAGAGGAGGGAGGGGGCGGCCACTTGGAGGCTAGGGTTGTATCAAGTGTGTTCTAGATGTAGGCCTAGGTAAATAAGTGATGGGCTTGAACCGGCCCAATGGACTTGGGTCAGGCCCAGGTCCATATGAACATTAGGTTCATTTCCATCATCGTGACTTCATCATAATTCTGATCGTCGATCAGATTGGACCGATCAAAACAGTTTCCAAAACTGAGTATTATGATGTGAAAACAATTTTTCAGACCACCTAGACCAAAATAGCAGTTTAGCCCCTCAACCTTGGGAAATCGCAATTTGACCCCTTAACAATTCTCTCCCTTTTTGTGGGAATCAAAAAAGAGTTCGAATCTGGTCTTCCCATGAATTTAAAAAGAAACTCTCCCTACGCTGCCATACAAAAAGAATGTGACAGTAGGAAATTTGATTTTGAAAAGCAAAACAATTTTTGGAAAAGACCATATACAAGAAGTATGCTATGAATTTTGAAAGATCGTATGCTACCATTTTAGCTTAATATGCAGACAAGAGATAGAATAAACCAATTACAGAATTCTCTTTTGGAAAATACTCTGTAATCGAAGCTCATTACTCTCCCTATCTTTATACATTCAGCTCAAAAGCATTTTAAAAACTTAAAATCATTTGTAGCATAGATACGATGCAACTGCTATCAGATTTGACAAAACATAGAAACAAAAGCGAACGATGTCAAATCTGAAATGGTGCTAAAATAGATTGCTCAAATTACTAAAGACAGCGACCCCACTCTCCCTGTCTTTTATAATATAAGCCCAATGAAACAACAAGCACCAGTAGTAATTTCCGCATAGAAAGATTTTAAAAAGCTATCAGAGAATAGGGAAATATTTACTTTCAAATTAATTGTTACCTAAGATCTGCTCGGGTGGATGAATTCTATTCCACCGAAGATCAGATCTTAATTGTTCACGTGCGTTAGCATTTTGTCTTTGCATTCCAGATGTCGACTGGTTGACTGAGAGATCTGTTTGTCTAGTGTCTTGACTAGTGATAGTTTCAGATCTCACAATTGGCGCAACAGGAGAGATCTGTTTACTGCAAGGGTCATCGTTAGTTAAATCAATAATATCAATATTACCCATCAGATCTCTTTG
The DNA here is from genome assembly GCA_001598015.1 of Dorcoceras hygrometricum. NCBI lineage: Eukaryota > Viridiplantae > Streptophyta > Magnoliopsida > Lamiales > Gesneriaceae > Dorcoceras > Dorcoceras hygrometricum. Next base: position 285,831 of record KV010857.1, on the reverse strand, counting down.
AGCATTGTTGCGTTGAGTATCCAGGTTTCTTGGAGTAGCTTGAGAGGTCTGGAACACATCATCAAATGGTTCCTCTAAGCAAGTTGATCAAAACAGACTTCATCTATTTTGCCCGTATCTCTCTGTCCATTATTGCGTTGGCATTCAGATCTCTTTGACATTCATCGTTCTGAAATCTGGAACATGTCATCAGTGAATTCATCAAGGCAAGTTGGTTCCAGATGTGAGCAAATTCATTTCAGTGTCCAGTTGAAATTGTTTCCTGTTCCTCACTATCCTTCGGTTCCATCAGCTTTTTCAACAGTTGGTTCTTCCTCAAAAAATTTACACCAATTGATAATGGCTTCGGGTTTCCCGTCATATGTCGTGCACATCCACAGTCCAGATACCATATGGTGGAATCTGTTGAAGCCTTGTACCTGTTTTCCTGCAAACAAGAAATTTACACTTTGGTACCCAATTTTACTTGGGTCCAGATTGGATTAACCCTTTTGGGATCCATACTTGAATTACTTTGACAGTTCTCCTAGTATGTGTGTCCACAAGGGTGCGTGCATAAACATTGTGAAATCTGTTATGATTTGATTTCGCACTTTGACCATTCAGATTTCGTTGGGAATAAACTTTCTTCCAACCAGATTTCACCTTCACAGAACCATGCCTTTGTTGGTTGGGAACAGATGTCTCGAAATCAGCTTTTACTTTGACAAATCTGTTTCTTAGCCAACTAGACTTGTTGTTCTCGGGTCTAACATATTCAAAATCATTCTTACTTTCGTGGTTCATATTCATCATTGCACTCAATCGATTCATTTATATCATGTGTCATACTGGATTTGACAAAATTCATTTTATTGAACTTATCACCTTCCAGATTTGACTGAGTACTTGTTTCCCCAATACAGCTTTCACTGAAATTGAAGCCCAATCCAGATTTATCATTTATTGACTTCTGGATATCAGTTAATTTATTCAGGGAAACAGAGGATTTTGTCCAGGAGCTCACCAAATAATTTAATTGACCATTTTCGAATGTGAGCTCTTCAGACTTCATTCTCAACAATTCATTCCCAGTCTCCAGCTTACTTATTTCAGTTTTCAAACTGTCAGATTCCCCAAGTTGAGAGACACTTGGTTCACCTGAACTATTTTTCAAACTTTTGTTTTCAGCTTTGACTTCCTCGAATGTTTGAGAAAGTTTCCTGTACTCATCTACCATCTCGTGTAGTGCAGAGATGAGATCTTCTCGTGTGAATTCAATATTGGAAAAATCAAATACCTCATCTTCCATAAAGTCGTTGGCCATCAAGCAGTTTACTTTTTCTTGCTCGCTATCACTTGATGAGGAGATGCTTGATGTGGAATCTGAATCGGAGTCTGCCCAATTTCTGTTGCTTCCTCAGCAACAAAAACTTTTCTATAATTGCCTTCGCAGATTTGGGTGAGCTTCTCCCATATTTCCTTGGCAGTAGAACATGTTTTAATGTAACTGAACATGTCTTTGTCCAGTGTTTTATACAAGATGTCCTTCGCTACATTGTCAAGGTTGGCCTTCTTTTTATCTTCTGTAGTATATTCAGCTCTGCTCTTCTCTATCCATTCAGGAGCGCCACCTGTGATAGCAAAAGCTGGATTTGCCTTCATAATCTTTAGTGGTCCGTTAGTTATAACTTCCCACATATCATCATTTTAGCGGCAAGTTGGGCTTGCATCCTGATCTTCCATACGTCATATTCTTCCTTAGACCCAGAAATAGGATCAAAACAAGTAATAGGAGTTAAGAAGGGGGGGAGAATGAACTCCCCCGATTTTTATTTTCGAAGACCTTAAAATTTGTTTTTAACAAGTCACGCTAAACACAAATCTGTGTTACCAGATTTGTGAGGCTCTCGGTCACTTCTGTTTTCTCGGTTAACAAGTTTGTGTGGAATAAAACCGATTGAACAGTGAACAGTAATATAAATGTAATGCACGTAAGTAAAAGAGAGTCGAGAATTTGTTTCTGGAAGTTCGGATATCAATATCCTACGTCTCCCCTTCTTCCGCCTCGGAAGGATTCCAGTAGAAGACTTTGATGGTTACAGGCAATCTGCAAACACCCACCCACACAAGCAGCACCTGTATGGACTCCTAGCAACACACTACTGCAACAGACGTCTCTGCTGCAATACAATCACCTACGCAGATACACTGTGAAAACCAAATGACTTGGTTATTCGAATTGCTACACACAGCAACTCGTTACAGACTCAACTATGGATATACAATGAGTTTAATACAATTGAGTACTGTAATCTTCTGGTTTTGAATCAATCAAATTAGTTTACAAGTGTAAACCAGAAGATATATCTCGAAGATGAAATCTGTTAAGAACAAAAGGAATGTTCTTCGAGATGTGTTACTGGGACTCGATTGTTCTTTCAATGGAGTTTGTGAGAAATCCCAGTAATAGATGCGAGAGATAGTGTTGGAGAGGCTGTTTTCTGCTTTAATTTCTTCACCTTATATACTCTGATTCAAGAATGGCCGTTAGACAAATTCCAATCTCTTCCGCGCTTGTTAAGGCTAAATTGTCTTCTTTCCATTTTCCGTACAACGCTCCTCTGTCAATTGTACTATTTCCCAGAATAGTACAAATCTTGTTTCCTTGAATTGAGGCAATTAGCGCGACTTTATTTCAGCCGTTGATTCTTTCCATCTTGAGCGTTGATTCCATTTCAACAGCTTCTGTAATGTTATCTGCTTCTGCTGATTTTAACATTCGTTCTTTTGTAATTCTGGAATTTGTATAATATTCACTGTATATCTTCTTCTCCATAGATTTGTTCCAGAAATATTTCTTCGCATTCTTCTTCGAAATAATACAGAGACGGGTTCCTGTATTTTAATGTTGTAGAGCACTGAAATCTGTTTCCCCTTATTTGTACATTTTTAGTAATTCCTTCCGTGAGGTCTGAATTTCCCTTGGACACTTGTTGCTGCTTTGTGATGTCTACGTGCAAGCTACTTTTCTCATAATACAACCAGATCTCTTGTAGCCACTCTATTTCGTTGACCAACGTTGACATCTGGAAGGCTTTACTAATGAGAGATCTGAATATATGAAATGACATCGTTTTACTCCCATGCTATTCTCAACATCCAGATTTCACCAATTCATACTTCATCCTCAACGTTGCTGATATCCATATTCTGTTTCACTGTTGATATTCTATGTTTGCAGCTACTGCTTTTGCTTCTTTTCTTCATCATATTTCATTTTGAACCAGACTTTACTTTCAGAAATCATTTCTTCCTTTTTCAATCCAGATTTCTGTTTGTCATCTCGTTTCAGACTTTTTCTAGCTGCGCATTCTGAGATTTCTTTTCGATTCATATTTCTCCATACAACTTTCACTTCTCTTTGCTGTGTAAACAGATTCCTGTTTCTTCTCATCATAGCGCATCTTCAATATTTCTGGTTTCTGTCGCCTTCCTCTGTTATTGAATCAACTTTCTCTTTTGAATTCAGATTCTTCGATCTTCTACTGTTCAACAGATTTCACCTCTTCGCGTCTTGCTCCTAAGTTGCTTCAACAGATTTCTTCTATATCAACGTATACTCCATATTTCAAGAATTCTTTTCCGCTCTTCAATTCCTGCTTAACAGCTTCTAATGTTGTTCACGGTAGAACAACATTTGATATCAAGTCTCTGTTCACAATATCTTACAGAGACTTCACAAGTTGCTGAAACAGATTTGTCCTGTTTCAATTCCAGACTCCACCTGTTCATTATGTGATCAGATCTCTCTTATCACAAAATCAGATTTCTTCAATTGTTTCATCTTTGATTTCTCTTCCAACTCTCTGTACTTCACGTAGATGATTCTTCAATTTCAGACTTCACCTTAATTAGCGTATCAGACTTCTCTTATTTTTGCTCTTCTCAGTATTTCTCCAGATTTCTGTTTTCTTCAATACAGCCATATTTCTCTGTTTGTCGATCTCTTCCAGTTCTTCATGTTCACTTGTATTGATTTCTTCCTGGTTCTCCTTCTTTAATATAACCAGATTTCTGCTGCTGTTAGGCAATGCGACACACAGTTCTTCATTTAGAATTCATAAGTTTCTGTCTACCAGATTTGCTTACGTGGCATTTCTGTCCACGTAATCAAATCTGTTTTCCTCTTCTCATCTTACCAGATTTCTTCTCTTTCACATTTCAGACTTCACACGAAAGTTTCTATCAGATTTGCTTACGTAAGCAATGCTGTCCACGTAATCAAATCTGTTCTAAACTCTTCACCAGATTCCAGTGCTAAATCCGAAACGACGTTCTTCCCTTGCGCTTTAATTCCTCATTTACCAGATTTCATGACGTCATCAAATCTGCTTCCATTCTTTATGTATCTTTCACTATGCAGATTTAGCGACGTCATCATAGCTGCTATCTTCTTCGATTACCAGATTCTGTGACGTTCTTCTTTGCAGGTTTCTCCAGATTTTCCTGTTTCTTCATCGTGTTTCTTCATCAAATAATAAACGCATACAGCCAGATTTCTCCTGTATAATATTTCAGACTTCTCTGTTTGAGCGATACAGATTTCTCCGAGCTTTGCTCTTCATCAGATTTTCTATTTGCTCAACGACTTATCTTCTAAATATTTGCACATCTGTTTGCAAATATTTCTTCTGCTGATTTTATCCTTATATTTGCGCTTTGCAACTTCTGGTTTTTATGACATCTGGAATCAGACTTCATCTCTTGCTCATTATCTTTTCTTTGCCTCTTACCAGATGTCTCCCTTTGTATCAAACGACACATTCAATTCTTCTTCCAGATTTCTGTGTTCATTCGATCACTTCCAAATTTCTACTGGTTGAGAAATCTTCCAGCTTTCATCTCTTCATTTGATTTCTTGTAACTTTCTTCACTGCTTCATAATGAGATCAGATTTATCCTTCATATTTTCAACAGTAGTCTTCTTTGTAGCGTTCCAGATTGCTCTCTTCAAGACTTTTCTTTTCTCTTTTAATTGATTCCCTCTGCTTGATATCTCCTTCAACATATATTTCTTCTCCTGTCTTATTTAAGTTCTGCACACTACGTAGAATTGTCAATAACACAATAATAGGTTTTGTGTAATTCAAAACACATTCTGGATCTGTTCACACAGATCCAACAATCTCTCCCTTTTTGATTTACACAAAACCTTAAATTGTAGCGTTCCAGATTGCTCTCTTCAAGACTTTTCTTTTCTCTTTTAATTGATTCCCTCTGCTTGATATCTCCTTCAACATATATTTCTTCTCCTGTCTTATTTAAGTTCTGCACACTACGTAGAATTGTCAATAACACAATAATAGGTTTTGTGTAATTCAAAACACATTCTGGATCTGTTCACACAGATCCAACAAACCGTGATACGCGTTATTTTGATTTTGTGTTAACTGGGATTATTTTGAGTATGACAGTATTTTAAATTATGTTTTCTTCGTCAGGCCAAAAGCGAAAAATTTTTAGCCACTTTTTAAGTGCTTCCGCCATGTTTTGCGTGTTTTGACTCTGTGTTGTGCACGAGGCCAGACATTTTTGGTATCAGAGCTTAAACTGGGATAAGCTCGATTTCTTGAACCACATGTGAGTCTAGGCACAGTAGTTATTCTTTGGTTTGTGATTGACTACTTGAATTACTTGCCTGTGTGCTTAACTATGAGTGTCTTGTAGAGATGTGACGTGGATGATTCGAAATCAAGCTCTGGTTTTGTATTCATGCTCAATGGTGGTGCTGTCTCTTGGAAGAGTTCCAAGCAAGACACCATCTCGGATTCAACCACTGAGGCTGAGTACATTGCAGCATCAGCTGCTGCTAAGGAGGCCGTTTGGATAAGGAATTTCGTCCAAGAGTTGGGCGTCATTCCTAATGGAGTTGGTCCAGTCCCGGTGTACTGCGACAACACGGGTGCCGTTGTGCAAGCAAAGGAGCCTAGGTCTCACCAAAGATCCAAACACATACTGAGGAAATACCACATAATCCGGGATATTGTGGCTAGAGGTGACATAGCAGTTGAGAGAGTCGCCTCTGCGAACAACGTTGCTGATCCACTTACGAAGCCCTTGATAGGACCGTTGTTTGAAAAACATCGCGAAACAATGGGACTGCGTCTGATGAGTAGTTGGCTTTAGGGCAAGTGGGAGATTGTTAGAGTAGATGCCCAACTAGCCAACTTGTGGCGTGTGGGTTTATAGACTCTTGTATAAAACAATCTTTATATATGATATTCGCATTTATTTATATGGCATTCTTTACTTTCATTGTGTGTATGAGATTTACAATTGCGTTGAGGAAAGACCTAGAATACACTAAAGCGTATGTTAGATGTGATAGTGGGTATGACGGCTATCATGAAACACATCTAATAGTCACTGTGTATTCTGAACATGTTCCTAGTCGATTGGGCCGTCAAAATGATGATAAGGCCGCCCGAGTTCGAGACTAGTATCTGCGATGCGAAGTGCCATGTTTCATTGGTAGGGAACATTGTGATGTTCTGAGCATGCAGATAGATAGTGACCTGGTGATCTATCGAACTACCCTCGTTCGGACTTTCCAAGTGGTTACCATTTGTCGAGTGGATAAGTCCGAGGTCTTGGTTGTACTGATTAGTCTCACGACTCGAAACGTCATTGAGACTCTACATGATAGGCGTCTCACTTTGACCCGTTTGCTGACTCACTTGGGGTCATAAGGCGTCGGGATTAGGTAAGACCCCGATGCATGTAGGAGTCGATGCATCGTTGTCGAGGATTCACCGCTCGCAGACATGCGTGGATATCCTATGCTATCTGAGGGGATAATAGTGTATAAATCTCTGGCCAGAGTACTAGAAGTGTTTTAGGTAAATGTGTTTACCTAGTTACACTCGCGATGTCACTATTCGATCTCCAAGATGTATGCATAGCTATCGGATCTATAGCTACTCTCGATTTATCAATGTTCGTTGATCTGATCGTGATATATGGGTTGAAAGGACCGTACTGTACGCTAACCACGACCAACTGGTTCTTGCAGGCACTATCAGTGATACCTAGGGGATCATGGGGAGTTGTTGCTAGACGCTCTTACCATGATCCGATGGGCAAGTCCGGAATTGTGATTCCGGAGCCACAATGGTTGTGGGCCCACGACTAGCTGTATCCCTGAACCATTGAGGGTCACACAAGTACTGGATTCGATATTTCCGCACGGATACTCAGCTCAATGTGTTGAGAATACGAAGAGGATTTTGGGGAGTGCGACTTCCTAAAAGTCAACAGGGGTCAAACCGGGGTTTCCCGCTGTTGAGGGGCAAAACGGTCATTTTGCACTGGGGTTCTGAAAAATGGTTTTTCAGATCATAGCATTCAGTTTTGGAAACTGAGTCTATTGGTCCGATCTGATCGGTGATCGGAGTTACGATGAAGTCTCGGTGATGGGGCTGAACTGAATGTTCACCCGTTGGACCCGGGCCCGTTGGGCCGGTCCAAGTCATCATTAAGTCTATTTAATTAAGACTAACCTAGACTTCATAATAACTCACTCTCATAAACCCTAAACCTAAATATAGCCGCCCCCTCTCTTCATCTACCTCACGCCGCCACCGTGCGCCGCCCGCCGCCACCGTGCGCCGCCCGCCGTCGCCGTCGCCGCCGCTCGTCGGACTTGTTCCGGCTAGTTTTTCGAGGAGAATTCGTCGGCGATAAAATCCTTCAGCCTTCTAGTGCAGGCTGATTGGAGGGAGATCGATTCCGGTCGTGGACCTGATTGACGGATCTACCGCCACCTACCGTGAAGAGCCGGCGTTCTTGTAATTCCGGTTGGAGCCAGGCACAAGTGCCAGCAAGGTTTCGTTAAAACACCCTATGAATGTCATAGATATGAATTGTTCATCGTATTGATCGTCTCCCGGCAACTTGTATTTTCTGTTCTTCCGCTGCCTCGCCGGGGGGCGCGATCCGGATCCCAACATTTGAATCACCAAAGTTTTGCAAATTTCTATGGGGATGTTCTTGAGGGAGGAGGGGAAGGCTACAAGAGATGGACGAGGTTAGTTTTGAAAGATTTTTGAGTTATGAAAAAAGTGAGGGTGATAAGTTTGACTCCTAAAGTTTAATTAAGAAAGGAAAAGAAATTTTTGACACGTTTGCCCCTCCCTTAATTTGATAAGATAATTAAAACTCTAACTCAAGTTTTATAATCCCAAATTTTCGAAATAAAAGGTTCCTAAAACTTTAAAACATTTTAAAATCCATTAAAACAGCTCGTATAGGCGAAAAACGGGTTACCCTAAAAAATAATCATAAAAACTCCAATTTTCAGAAATTGTCGCTTAAAAATAATATATTTATTCTTAAAAATCTAAGAACGTAAAAATCTCAAAATTATTTTCATCTTGATCGTCCCTAGTCTCGTCCACGCGTCCGTAACTCAACATGCTGAAAACGTGACATACATACCATGCAATATAAAAAATCATAAATAAATCACATAAAATGACATGTAATCATCTAAATTATTTTCCCCTAGTTAAGCATTCGTTTCTACGTATTTAGGAATTTCTAGGCGTTACAACTTTTCATACAACTGCGAGTCTCTCACAGCCTGCAATACTAGTCTCAGATGCTCCTTGTGCTCTCTATAGTTCCTCGAGTACACCAGAATTTCATCTATGAAGACAGTCACAATGCGATCAATATACTCACTAAAGAGCGGTTCATCAAATCCAAGAAGACAGCACGGGCATTCGTCAATCCAAACGGCATCACAAGGAACTCAAAATGCCCGTATCTACTTCGGAAATCCATCTTCGCTAAATCATCGTCTATAATCCGCAACTGATGATCGCAGATCAATCTTGGAGTATACTGTTGATCCCTCCAGTTGATGGAACATATCATCTATCCTCGGAAGTGTGTACTTGTTCTTCATCGTCGCTTTGTTCAGCTGCCGAAAGTCGACACACATCCTCATAGATCCATATTTCTTCTTCACAAAGAGGATCGGAGCTCCCCAAGGTGACATACTAGCCTAATGAAACCCTTCTCTAAAAGATCACGCAATTGGTCCTTGAGTTCCCCCAGATCAGCTGGCGCCAATAGATATGGAGCTCTAGAAATAGGGGCAGTCCCTGGCACCAACTCAATACTGAAATCAATCTCTTGTCTACGAGGAAAACCAGGAATCTCATCCTGAAAAAAATCTGGGAACTCTCGGACAAATTGAATATCACTCAATTCCAGTCGCGATTCTTGGGCCACATCGATGGCATAAATCATAAACCCTGCGTTCTCGTGCGACAACAGGCTAAACAGCTCCATGGCTGACACTAGTGGAATCTTAGACCGTGAAATCCCACTTTTCACCAAATTCAGGCCTAAACTTTACCACTCCATGGAAACAATCGACAGTAGCCCTATAACTGGACAACACGTCCATTCCCAAAATACATTCAAAGTCCCTATTCTCCAAGGAATTCAAATTTGTCACCAGCACATTTTGATCAAATCTGATCACACATCCAACACCACCTCACGAGAAAACAAATTCACACTAGTAGGTGTAGAAATAGATACAACATCACACAATGGGGTAACACTCAACCCACACTCGCATACAAACAGATTAGATATAAAGTAGTGTGATGCTCCAGTATCAAACAAAAATCTGGCAGGAAATCAAAGATAGAGCAAGTACCTGCTATAAATCTTCCAGGAAAATCATCAGCTTGCTCCCGAGTCATGGCATTCACCTGAGATTTTTGAGGTCCCGAAAACTGTGGTCTAGAAGGTCCTCAAAACCTAGACGCTTCTCGTGGTTGGATTCCTGCTCGCTGGGATGGGGCATGAGGTTGTGCCCTCTGTGAACCACTAGCCGAACCTTGCTGCGACACATTAGAGGTTGTCCCCTCATCGAAGGACACACTCTAGAAAAATGTCCAGGTTGTCCGCACTTTTGGCAAAGGCCCTGAACTCCACGGCACTGAGAAGTCAAATGCCAACCTCCACACTGGGTACACGTCACCTCTCCAGAACCACTCCCTCCAAAGCTGACTGAACCAAAAGAACTTTAATTCGACCGTCTCTTAATCAGTTTCCCTCGAGGCTTAAACCTCTGGCGATTAGACAGCTACGATGTCTGAGGAAGCAGAAATGCATACATCCATTCAGGCACGGGATGGGAACCTTGTCCAGTTACCGGCTGAACCTGCATCTGTGCATCCAAAAGACTCTCCTCAATGTTAACCGCCCTATCCACGGCCTCAGCATAATCTGACGGAGAACCTATCAAAACCAACTGAAACAACTATGGCCTCAAACCTTTCAAGAACTTGTTTCGTTTCGTCCTCTCCTGGTTAGAAACGTGAGGGACATACGCAAGAAGTGAGGAAACTGTCTAGTACTCAGCGGCCTTCAGATTCCCTTGTTTTAGATCATCAAAATCTCTCTCGATTATTGTAGTACGACTCTGGGGTATACTCTCGGATAAAGCAGCATAGAAGCTCTCCCAAGTGACCACAACTCTGGTCTCTCTCATAACCCTGGAAGTACCCTTAAACCAGCGTTGAGCATGCTCCCTCAACTGCAAAACAACAAACTTCAGTCTCTTCTCATCTGAATACTCAACAGTATCTAACAACTCTTCCATATGTTCCAACCAGCCTTCAGCCATAAAACCACTCTCGGCGCCAGTAAACATAGGGGGGTTCATCCTCTGGAACCTAGCCAACACTAGTTCCCTTTCACCAATCTGTCTAGTCACATCTTCCAGCCCAGCCTCTGTCTGTACAGCTCGACGACGCAAAGGCACACTCTGTCGTGCAACATCCTCGTCACTCTCCGGAGCTCTAGACTCCCCTACCACTTGCTTAACAACTCTACCTCCTCATCTTCTCGATTGCATCTAACCAAGACTTAGAAGGTAAACACATAGGTAGATAAAGAAATCCTAGATATAACATAAATCACCAAAATCACAGAGTTAATCATGAACAGAAATTCAAACTCTATGCCTAGACTCAAGTGCGATATAAAAGAAATCGAGCTTATCCCAGTTTAAGCTCTGATACCAAAATGTCAAGCATAGTGCTCTAAATTAGAGATTAATTACTCAATTAATCGCAATATCGTGGAAGCATAAAAAAATGGGCTAAAATTTTGCTTTTTTCCTGAACTGAAAACATGATTTAAAATACAATCATACTTAGAGTATTGATTTTCACTCAAGATTCATACAACGAAAATTGTTCTAGAAATATATAAAACAATTCAGCGAATACAAATCTCAAATTTAGTATTCACGCAGGGCATCCCCTGAAAAACTAGTACTGTACATATACATAACTGGGACTCAAAATGGGGCTCTACCAGCCAACGCACCACTCGATCCAGCTGGATTACCTGAAGAACATACAAAGGCCAAACACAGGACCATAGAATCCCCAAAAGGGAAAGAAGACGAGATATAACCTTAGTACGAAAAGCACTCAAATAGCAGCAATCAGATAAAGCATGCAGTATTTCAAGTCGTCCAATGCATGAAGGTTACCAAGGATCATCGGTAATCAATGCAAAGCGACACATTGAGCATTAAATATCAATAAATTATTGTAATCTAGATCACAGCAACTGAGCTAGCAAGCACGACTTAGTGAAAGCATAGGATTCTCATGCAAAGCGGCTCAGTCGGCAAATCACTACTCAGTGATTATAGGTTCATAAAGGAACATGCTCAATATGTTATGCGTGAATGCAAGGCAGAAGCAGGCTCACAAACAATGCATAAAAATCAAACATAAGCAAACTAGATAGTCATCCGGAACAGTAGGGCTAAGCAAACTCAGCTTACAGCCAGCGCACAATCACACGATAGTCAATTAACGCTGGAAATATTATCATGCTAATATCAAAGATGTTAAATCAAGCTCAATCGGTACCTTAGCTTCTGAGCTACAATTACCACAGAACAGCTTAAGGATTATGGCCGAACACGCTTCCCAGCTCCGCTAAAATCTCTTGTCGAGTAATCAAGTCAAAAACCACAAGAAAGGATCTAATCTGCCAAGATACTCAAGAAAATCAGCTGTACTCAAGCTTAACCAGCTCACAGCATAAAACATAGCAGCCCAGACCAGCTGCGTTTAGTCTACAGTGAACTACTCAGCTCAAAGATAAAAGATAGGAACTTGAACTAGCACTAGAAGAACACGGTTACCTGAAGTAGAGCTTAACTCTACCAGAAAATCTCAAGAACCATCTCACGCAGTTCCTCAGCTCTTATCTCTATCCGGCCTCATTCCGACTCCAAACTAGACCAAGAACGTTGGCCTCAAAGAGGGGTCACCAACCAAGGTGCCCTCACTCAAATCTGACCAGCCAATCTCTAGCAATCGGAAGACAAAGGTGTCGGGTGAACAGTAGCAATGAGGGTTAGAAGATATAAGTGCTGGGATACTCACGGGAGAAGATAAGGTATGTGTGTTGTAAAATGACTAAGTGTTGGTCGACACTTATATAAATACTCCCAGTCAAAGCTACAGTAAAGTCAAACCAGCTCAGACTTTACTACTGTACCAGCTCAGCCACACAAACCAGCTCAGGGAGTACGCTGCTCTCATCTAGCACAACGCTCAGCGGACCAGCTCAGGTACTTCAAGCAACACACATCCAGCTTGGATCACTTACACAAACCCAGTCTGGTCTACAGTGCTCGGATCAGCTCAGACCTCTCCACTGTTCCATCTTAGGTACACAGACATTAAAACCAGATCACATTCCAACAGACCATGTCAGGCCCCGTGTTAATCACTCAAGATTAACGCACAAACAAGCACATAATCACGGAAGCGTAAAATCGGGCTTAAAATTTTTTCGAAATAACTTGGGCTTGAACTCAAATCGTCATTCAAAATATCAATAATCGAAATACGAGTTAAATCAAACTCAAGCAAAACAGGTAACATAAAATCCCGAATCAGATACAGATCCCCATATACATAAAAACATAGGGCATTCCCTGGTTCAATACATAATACAATATATAACTGGGACTCAAGGGAATGGGGATCGACCAGCTGGCGCTCCACTCGGTCCAGCTTGGTAACCTGTAGATCCTGCAAATGGGTAACACAGACCCAAAAGACACAAAGGCAGTAAAAGAAATACGAGGTCAAGCCTCAGTACGAAGAGCCATCAAAACAGCAAATCATGCAACATGCTATAAATCAATGCTATGAAATGCATGAGGCTATCAAGGAATCGGGAATCAAGAACAGTGTATCAATTGACAAATCATCTCAAGTCGAACCTCTATACCCACACAGTAAATCAACCTGGGAAATCATCGGTCCGTGATCTTCAGGCCCGTCAGCCATCACAACTCGGTGGTATTCCGATACGACAACTCAGTCGATCACCACTCCGATGATAGCGTTGGACCATTCAGGCACGACACATCTGTCTACCCTGGTCACAACGTGACTCTAATCTCGGGTCATCAATCAATCATTCTGGCTCAAGATGTATGCATGAATGCCATTCAATAATCAATTCTAAATGCATACAACCGTGATGGTCCCAAAATAGGATCAAAACAAGTAATAGGAGTTCAGAAGGGGGGGTTGAATGAACTCCTTCGATTTTTATTTCGAAGACCTTAAAATCTGTTTTTAACAAGTCACGCTAAACACAAATACTGTGTTACCGATTTGTGAGGCTCTCGGTCACTTCTGTTTTCTCGGCTAACAAGTTTGTGCGGAATAAAACCGATTGAACAGTGAACAGTAATATAAATGTAATGCACGTAAGTATGTAAACCAGAAGATATATCTCGAAGATGAAATCTGTTAAGAACAAAAGGAATGTTCTTCGAGATGTGTTACTGGGACTCGATTGTTCTTTCAATGGAGTTTGTGAGAAATCCCAGTAATAGATGCGAGAGATAGTGTTGGTGAAGAAGCTGTTCTCTGTTTTAATTTCTTCACCTTATATACTCTGATTCAAAAATGGCCGTTAGACAAATTCCAATTTCTTCTGCGCTTGTTAAGGCTAAATTGTCTTCTTTCTATTTCCGTACAACGCTCCTCTGTCAATTGTACTATTTCCCAGAATAGTACAAATCTTGTTTCCTTGAATTGAGGCAATTAGCGCGACTTTATTTCAGCCGTTGATTCTTTCCATCTTGAGCGTTGATTCCATTTCAACAGCTTCTGTAATGTTATCTGCTTCTGCTGATTTTAACATTCGTTCTTTTGTAATTCTGGAATTTGTATATTCTTCACTGTATATCTTCTTCTCCATAGATTTGTTCCAGAAATATTTCTTCGCATTCTTCTTCGAAATAATACAGAGATGGGTTCCTGTATTTTAATGTTGTAGAGCACTGAAATCTGTTTCCCCTTATTTGTGAACGCTGAAATCGATTCTCCAAATTGGTCGTTTATGAGAGATCTGGATAATTCCCCCTTTTTGTACATTTTTAGTAATTCCTTCCGTGAGGTCTGAATTTCCCTTGGACACTTGTTGCTGCTTTGTGATGTCTACGTGCAAGCTACTTTTCTCATAATACAACCAGATCTCTTGTAGCCACTCTATTTCGTTGACCAACGTTGACATCTGGAAGGCTTTACTAATGAGAGATCTGAATATATGAAATGACATCGTTTTACTCCCATGCTATTCTCAACATCCAGATTTCACCAATTCATACTTCATCCTCAACGTTGCTGATATCCATATTCTGTTTCACTGTTGATATTCTATGTTTGCAGCTACTGCTTTTGCTTCTTTTCTTCATCATATTTCATTTTGAACCAGACTTTACTTTCAGAAATCATTTCTTCCTTTTTCAATCCAGATTTCTGTTTGTCATCTCGTTTCAGACTTTTTCTAGCTGCGCATTCTGAGATTTCTTTTCGATTCATATTTCTCCATACAACTTTCACTTCTCTTTGCTGTGTAAACAGATTCCTGTTACTTCTCATCATAGCGCATCTTCAATATTTCTGGTTTCTGTCGCCTTCCTCTGTTATTGAATCAACTTTCTCTTTTGAATTCAGATTCTTCGATCTTCTACTGTTCAACAGATTTCACCTCTTCGCGTCTTGCTCCTAAGTTGCTTCAACAGATTTCTTCTATATCAACGTATACTCCATATTTCAAGAATTCTTTTCCGCTCTTCAATTCCTGCTTAACAGCTTCTAATGTTGTTCACGGTAGAACAACATTTGATATCAAGTCTCTGTTCACAATATCTTACAGAGACTTCACAAGTTGCTGAAACAGATTTGTCCTGTTTCAATTCCAGACTCCACCTGTTCATTATGTGATCAGATCTCTCTTATCACAAAATCAGATTTCTTCAATTGTTTCATCTTTGATTTCTCTTCCAACTCTCTGTACTTCACGTAGATGATTCTTCAATTTCAGACTTCACCTTAATTAGCGTATCAGACTTCTCTTATTTTTGCTCTTCTCAGTATTTCTCCAGATTTCTGCCTTCTTCAACACAGCCATATTTCTCTGTTTGTCGATCTCTTCCAGTTCTTCATGTTCACTTGTATTGATTTCTTCCTGGTTCTCCTTCTTTAATATAACCAGATTTCTGCTGCTGTTAGGCAATGCGACACACAGTTCTTCATTTAGAATTCATAAGTTTCTGTCTACCAGATTTGCTTACGTGGCATTTCTGTCCACGTAATCAAATCTGTTTTCCTCTTCTCATCTTACCAGATTTCTTCTCTTTAACATTTCAGACTTCACACGAAAGTTTCTATCAGATTTGCTTACGTAAGCAATGCTGTCCACGTAATCAAATCTGTTCTAAACTCTTCACCAGATTCCAGTGCAAAATCCGAAACGACGACGTTCTTCCCTTCGCTTTAATTCCTCATTTACCAGATTTCATGACGTCATCAAATCTGCTTCCATTCTTTATGTATCTTTCACTATGCAGATTTAGCGACGTCATCATAACTGCTATCTTCTTTCTTATTTAGACTTCACCTATTCATACTTCATTCACAATGTTGCTGAAAATTTCTTGGTCCTACTGTTAACGTTGCTGATATCCATCTTCTATTTCAATTCGATTACTGATATTGTTTTGCTCAACTACTGATGTAATTTGTTTGCTCACTTCTCTTCACAGTGTCTGAGCAGACTTCTCTTATTAACAGATATTTCTTCTCCTGTCTTATTTAAGTTCTGCACACTACGTAGAATTGTTAATAACACAATAATAGGTTTTGTGTAATTCAAAACACATTCTGGATCTGTTCACACAGATCCAACAAAGACTTCTCCTAGTTCTTATTCAGACTTCACCAGATTTCTACTCTCTGTATTAACAGATTCCTGTTTACTCCATCAAATACTCTGTACACGATTCTTCATTTGATCTCTTGCTCATCGAATATAGCTTGTTGCTGCTGAAACTTCGCGTCTAATATCATTGCTGCTTTCTCTTTTAATTGATTCCCTCTGCTTGATATCTCCTTCAACATATATTTCTTCTCCTGTCTTATTTAAGTTCTGCACACTACGTAGAATTGTCAATAACACAATAATAGGTTTTGTGTAATTCAAAACAACGTTTCGAGTAGTGAGGGCTAATCAAACAAACCAAGACCTCGGACTTATCCACTCGACAAATGGTAACCACTTGGAAAGTCCGAACGAGGGTAGTTCGATAGATCACCAGGTCACTATCCATCTTCATGCTCAGAACATCACAATGTTCCATACCAATGAAACATGGTACTTCACATCGTAGATGCTAGTCTCAAGCTCGGGCGGCCTTATCCTCATTTTTACGGCCCAATCGACTAGGAACGAGTTCAGAATACACAGTGACTATTAGATGTGTTTCATGATAGCCATCATATCCACTATCACATCTAACATACACTATAGTGCATTCTAGGTCTTTATCCAACACAATTGTTAACATTATAACATAATGAAAATAAAGAATGCCATAAATAAATGCGTATTTCACAAATAAAGATCGTTATACACAAGAGTCAATAAAACCCACACGCCACAAGTTGGCTACTTGGGCATCTACTCTAACATAATCAACCTTCGGATGACGAGGTATTTGATTTCTACACTGAATTCACACTAGAGGACCTAATTAATGCACTCAATGAAATGGTCCATGAGTACAAGAAGATTTCTCAAACAATCGAGGAAGTCAAAGCTGAAAACATGGATTTGAAAATAGCTCAATGGAACCAACACCGTTCAACTTGGTGAAACTGACAGTTTACAAATCGAGTTGAGTAAGCTGAAGACTGAGAATGAATCGTTGAGATTAAAATCCTGTGAGCTCGAATCTAAAAACGAAAGGTTAAATCTGGTGATAAGCTCCTGGACCCAGTCTTCTGTTTCTCTAAGCAAGCTGCATGAAACTCAAAAGCCGTTAAATGATAAATCTGGCTTAGGTTTCAATGGTGGAGAAAGCAGCATTGGAGAGACCTGTACTCAGTCAAATCTGGTATATGACAAGTTCAAAAAGATGAATTTCGTTAAAGTCAGTGTGATACACAACACTTGTGAGTCGGTAAAGTATGATGACCAGACCTCTGGGCAACTGAACCAAAAAGGCAAAGCTGGTATCGGATATATCGGACCTGAGAACTCTAAGCCAAGCTAGGCTAAAAAACTGAACTTGACAAAGAGAAAGCGAGAGCTGGCTCTAAGTCATCTGTTCCTCACCAGCCCAGGCGTGGTCCTAAGAAGGTCAAATCTGTTTGGAGAAAGGTTCAGCCCCGAAGAGATCTGAATGGTCCACATACTAAACCAAAGCTCAACAGATCTCACCATATTTCTGTACACACCCTTATGGACTTTAATATTGGGAAAACTGTTAAGGTAATTCATGTATGGGTCCCGAAAGGGGTAATCCGATCTGGACCCAAGTAAAATTGGGTACCAAAATCTGTTTTCGTGTTTGCAGGATAACAGGCAAAAGGCTGCAGATGAGTCAATAATATGGAACCTGGATAGCGGCTGTGCACGTCACATGACAAGAGACCCAAAGCTTATATCAGATGTCATCCCTCAGAAAGGAGCTAAAATCTTCTTTGGCGATAACTCACATGGTAACACTGTGGGTAAGGGTAAGCTTACCCACGGTAACATTACAATATCTGATATTTTAGTTGTTGAGAACTTATGCTACAATTTAATTAGTATTAGTCAGCTGTGTGACAAGGGTTATATAGTTAGCTTCCAAAAGCACACTTGCACGGTTCAGAATCCAGATTGTCTGACTATTTTGGTAGGCAAAAGATCGGGGAACACCTACATTATCAATTGGTCAGAGAAGATGGGATCTTAACAGATCTGCCTTGCAGCTGACTCTTCCAAGAGCTGGCTGTGGCATCAGCGAATGAATCATCTGAACATAAAAACATTTGGCAAATTGAGTCAGCATGAACTGGTTTCTGGTATGCCTAAAATCAATTTTTCTAAGGACAAGATCTGTGCCGCATGTCAGCTTGGTAAAAAAATCCATTCTACTTTTAAAAAGAAAGGTGGTAAACGTTCTTCCCGAAGTTTAGAGCTTTTACATATGGATCTCTTTGGTCCTATTCCCGTAACAAGCTTAGGGGGAACGAATTACACCCTAGTTGTTGTGGATGATTTTATGAAATTCACTTGGGTGCTGTTTTTAAAATCCAAATCTGATACCGCTGACCAACTAATTCGTCTTTTAAAACGTTTACAAAATTACAGATCTTGTACAGTCAATCGGATAAGGAGTGATCGTGGTACCGAGTTTTTAAATAAAAAATTATCTTCTTATCTGGATGACATTGGAATAAAGCATGAGCTTTCTGCAGCTAGAATTCCTCAACAGAATGGGCTAGTTGAGAGGAGAAACCGTACTTTAAAAGAATCTGCGAGATCTATGATTTCTTACTCCAGCATCTCTCAAAAATTCTGGGCAGAAGTAGTTAATACATCTTGTTACACTCAGAACAGATCAATGATCAATAAGTTGCACGAAAAAACCCCATATGAGATCTGGAGTTGCAAGAAACCTGACATATCATATTTCAGGGTGTTTGGGTGCAGATGTTTCTTTCATAATAATGGTAAAAAGCACCTAACAACGTTTGATGCCAAATCTGATGTAGGTATATTTCTAGGATATTCAGCTGCTAGCAAAGATTACAGAGTGTTCAACAATCGAAGTCTGATAGTTTAAGAATCAGCACACGTCGTCTTTGATTAGGCAAGCTTCAGATCCAACTCAGCTGCGAGCCTCAACGATTTCTGCACACGTCTGGAATCATCCAGCCTTGATAACTCAGATGATGACGTGCCACAACAAAGATACTCAGAAGAGATACAACCAGAGCTGGACACACCGCACAACAATGGTCAAGCAGATCTGACAGGTAATCCAGTAGTCATTGATTTGACTAAAGTTGACCCAACGCAGGATCAGATTTCATCAAGAGTGCCAGCTGTTGGAGTTGAAGCAACCAATGCTCAAGATGTTGCACAAACAGATCCCATAGTACATCAATCAACATCTGACGCACAAGATGCGGGTACATCTCAACATATGGCATCTGGCTCAAATCTAGGACAAGGATCTTATCAATTGGTGTCAGACAACCCAGATGCGACCATCCAGCCACACATCGAAGCTGATCAGGGAGCAAATCCAATCGGATCTGATCTCCGGTGGAACAGAAATAATCCACCCGAGTAGGTCATAGGTAACATTAATTCTCCTGTTCGCACACGAGGCCAGCTATTGCATGATCATTTTGATTCAACATTCTTATCGTATATAGAACCTAAGCAGATAGAAGAAGCCTTAGCAGACCCAAGCTGGATAGATGCAATGCAGGAAGAACTTAACCAGTTTAAGAGAAATAATGTATGGCAACTTGTACCTAGACCTTCTAATCATTCAGTAATAGGAACTAGATGGGTCTTTAGGAATAAAATGAATGAAGATGGAGTAGTAACAAGGAACAAAGATAGACTGGTAGCTCAAGGATTTAGGCAAATGAAAGGCATAGATTTCGATGAGACCTTCGCACCAGTAGCTAGACTAGAAGCCATCCGCATGTTTCTTGCTTATGCTGCATATAAAGACTTTAAGGTTTTTCAAATGGATGTTAAGAGTGCGTTTCTTAATGGTATCTTAACAGAGGAAGTGTATGTTGCACAACCTCCTGGCTTCGTAAATCATACATATCCAGATTATGTTTATAAATTGGATAAATCTATATACGGGTTGAAGCAAGCACCCAGAGCTTGGTATGATACACTGTCTAAGTTTATAATTGAGCATGATTTCACAATAGGCACTGTTGATAAGACTCTATTTAAATTTGTCAAATTTGATCATGATCTGTTAGTTCAAATCTATGTTGATGATATTATATTTGGGTCAACTAACCCCAAACTGTGCCAGAAGTTCTCTACGTTGATGCAGGACAAATTTGAGATGAGTATGATGGGAGAGCTGACGTAATTTCTAGGACTTAAAGTGAAACAGCTTGACAATGGAATCTTCATTAATCAAGCAAAATACACGAAATAACTGCTAAGAAATTTCGCGTGGACAACTGTTCAGCAGCAGCGACCCAATGAGCTCCTCATCAAACTAGACAAAGACGAAGCTGGATCTGCCATTGACGTATCTATATATCGTGGTATTATAAGCTCTCCGCTTTACTTAACATCTAGCAGACCAGACATCATGTTTGCTCTGTATGTGTGCTAGATTCCAAGCGGAGCCAAAACAATCTCATTATATTGCAGTAAAGCGGATCTTAAAATATCTTAAAGGAACTTTCAATGTGGGTCTTTGGTATCCCAAAGACTCCATATTCAACTAATCATTTACAATGATTCAGACTATGCAGGATGTAGAGTTGATCGTAGAATCACTAGTGGTACTTGTCAATTATTAGGAGATCAATTGATTTCCTGGTTCAGTAAGAAGCAGACCTATATTGCAACATCCATAGCTGAAGCAGAGTACTTGGCAGCTGGAATTTGCTGTGCTCAGATCTTATGGATTGAACACCAGCTGAAGGATTACAGCATTAATGCTTCTGAAGCGCCTATTTTCTGTGACAACACTAGTGCCATCGCAATCACTCAAAAGTCATTATGGAGATGACTTCATTCTTTCATTCTTTCAGTGTGAGAAATCTGAAGGTTATGCGGTCAGTCAAGGACATATTTTCCAAAGAAGAGAAGATGTTAGTTTGGGCGGAGACGGGTTCTTTGGAGAAAGCCGTTCAACGGCGGATGTTCATTATTGCTAAGTACAGAGAGTTGTTGTTGCGCAAATGTTTGGTAGCGCGGAGCACTAATATCGTATCAGGTCAACCCACTACGACTATTGATCATCAAATTCTAGACCTTATTTCGGCAGCTCATCAACAGCCGTCAGAAACCTGTTGATACAAATGAGAACTCATGGGCTGAAATGGACAAGGCCATACAATTCAATGTTGTTTGACGAACCAAATATTGAACGTGGTTTCTTTATTCCGAGATCCCACAAAACAATTTTTTCTACTTGCTGGATCAGAAACTTACGAAAGGTTGAAGGGTCATGGTTAGTCGAGGATGGCTTTGATCGCATGGTTTGTTGGTGCACAATATGTGTTTCTTTCGACTGATTTTTTCTACTTGCTGGATCAGAAACTTACGAAAGGTTGAAGGGTCATGGTTAGTCGAGGATGGCTTTGATCGCATGGTTTGTTGGTGCACAATATGTGTTTCTTTCGACTGGCCGTCTCTGCCTGACCACATTTTTGTTGGAGATCTCTCACCTATCTGTTTATTCTTTACGCCGATCCAGGGTATATACTCGCAGCGGCCTCCAGTTAAAACTTGGGGTTGGTTCAAAGTTTGTACAGATATTATACGATATTATATGTTTGGTTGTTTGAAGCCAGTAGGGAGTGTTAATTTCTATACAGATTTAGTACCAATTGGAATAGTTTTGGATGACTATAGCATTCCGCGAAGGATTTTAGATTATTTATCATACCGTATCCAGATTATAGATGTTATAAGTGTCTATTCTTTAGATTCCAGCTCTAGTTCGACCTCTTCCAGCCACAATCAGATGAATTCTCGTGTGAACACACCTTTGAATGAAGAGACTTCTACCGATCAGATTGATTTTCTTTTTGACACTCCTGTGGATGGGGAGACTCCTGTTACTCAGATTTCTTTTGTGAGACCTGGAATTATAAGGATTAATTGTTGGATTAATCGGTTGTAGGGCAATTCTGGAAATCCCCGTATTTTTGGTGTTTGTATTAGAAATCGGGTTTTGTGGCGAAAGCTAGTATCAGTTGTCGCAGGAGATTAGTATGCCGTCGTTTAGCGTTTGGTGAAGGCTGTCAGCAGTTGGCATTTTAGGCATTGTGTTGAGAAACAACAGCAATGCTGACGTGGCAGGAATCAGCAGTAGCGCTTACGTGGATTCAGACGTCAATGCTAGTCAAAGTTCCTGTAGCGTGGAGTGGCGACGTCGTCGTTTTGGTTAGCGCATAGGAATTTCAGCTGTCGGGAGAGATCAGCTTTTGCGTAACGATCAGCAGTGGTTAGCGATCAGCTGATGAGTTCTGAGCGACGCCGTTTTATTTAGTTGAAACGCAGCGTTTTGGGTATCAGCTGGTGGTCACGTTATAAATTTACTGTTGAGGTATCTGTTGCGTTATTCTATCCAGTTGCTGGTTTAGGTGAGTAGCTGTCGATAGATATGATGACGTGTGCTATGAGACGTCGTTTGTTTAAGTTGATGCGACACCGTTTTGTTTAGCGTTGCTCGAAGGATTCAGCTGCTGGTTTATTTTTGCGATTGCTGGTTGTGGTTAACAGCAATGCCTGCTGGTTGGGTTCTCAGCATTGTCGACTGGTTTTGTCAGTGGAGTTGTTCTTGCTGCTGTCAGCTGGTGAGAAGTGTATATATATGAGAAGACTTGGTCTTCGATTTGATTAGCAGATTCCATACTTAGTGATATATTCTCCCGATTGTTGTTCGTTGCTTCGAACCCTAGAACACTGTTCACCGTAGCATTTCTCCGGCAATTCCCATTGTTTCCGATCATTACTTAGTACGTTTGAGGTAGCGCTGGACTCCACTCGTGAAGCTCTTTCATTATATACCATTCTCGGAGACTGTGGTTAGCTGATAGTAAGATTGTGAAGTTGTTTACTTCGGCCGTGTGTTCGCTATTCAGGCAGCCTTTCGAATTAGCGATAAGATCTTACCTTAGAGCTTGGTTATTGAGCTTCTTGTAAAAGTAGATGATAGAGTAATTGCTGGTTGTAGTGTTTAACTCCCAGATGTAATTTACTGTGAATTACCATGACCTTCTGTGTAGCTTTTGAGATCTGTGCGTTGTGTGTTTAGCAGGTTTCAACCAGATCTCTTGGGTCCATTTTTGTGGTAATTGTTCTCAGAATTAAGGTACGGATTTGGAGCTTGTGAATCAGCAGGTTTATGGCTTGAGTGAATTGTAGTTGCTGATATCGTGAGATGGTTGTGTATGTTTACTGTTGTGATTGCTGTTTTGCATATGAGTTATGCTAGTTGTTGCATACACGCATTATCATCTCATTTCAGCTATTGCAGCCATTGCTTTGTTGTTGTTGCTCTGTTTTCTTACCAGGATGCGAGGGCGAGCGGTGATTCCACACTCTCATCTCCCTGCTGGGATTTGTTAGCCCCTATGCGCCAAGTGGTTAACTACCACAGTTAATAGGTTGGGAAACGACAGGTTGAGTTGTTGATGCATCTGGTATTGGTGGGCGAGTAGGGGTGAGTGGGTAGCTCCCACATGTCCTACACTCACCGTGGCCACACATATCTATTACAGATTCCGTTGAGCTGTGCATTGAGTTCTTTGGCTCCCTTCTTTGGTTGTAGCCTTCGGCTGTTGTCCCTGGTCTCATGCATAGCATCTGCATTTTATTCTTGCTGTTTACTGCTGTTTTGTATTTGCTCTTCGTACTAGGGTTTGACCCCATGTCCCTCTGGGGCTTGGTTGTTTTGTTGTCTGTGTTGTTTTTAGGGAATCCATATTTTACAGCTGGTCGTGGATTTCACCCAGCTGGAGGTGCCCCAGGAGGTGGTTAGAGTGTCCCAGTTATGTATATTATTTATGTGCACTGGTATCACCGCGGGTGGGATGTCCCGGGGTGATGCTTAGTTTATTACAGCTGGCTGATAGCCAGTGGATACCATTTTCTGTGCTGCCTTGTTGTGTTGTAGCCATTATTTGGTTAGTTTTGTAAACTGAGATATCTATTTTGAGTATTGTCGTATTTTAAATTATATTGTTTTAAACTGTCAGGCCAAAAGCAAAAAAAATTTACTCGCTTTTTAGTAGCTTCCACTTGTGTTATGTGATTTTACTCTGTTGTGAGCACGAGGCCTGACATTTTTGGTATCAGAGCTTAAGCTGGGATAAGCTCGATTTCTTTGACCACACTTGAGTCTAGGCACAGTGTCGTGTATTGCATGTGCTTGACCTATGTGATTATGTGTTGATTATTGTTGTGATATCTATGCCGTATCTGTTCTCTGTTGCCTTATCCTGTTGAGTGTTTGTAGATGCCGCCTAGACATCGTGGTAGAGGTAGGGGCAGTTTGAGGAATCACCAGTATATAACGAGGATCGACGTAGTGCTCCTAGTCGTACTCGTAGTAGACATGATGAGGAGGAGGAAGTTGGTGACTTGCCTACTCCTTTGGAGAGGATGGACGTAGTGATAGCGAGGTTTCAGAGGATGAACCCTCAGGTTTTAAATGGCGACGAGTAGAGCGAGGATGCAGATTTGTGGCTTCGGAACATCACTGGCTGATGGATCTATCTTTTGAATTACACAAAACCTATTATTGTGTTTCTAATGTCTCTACTTAGTGAGCAGTATACAGGTGGATAGCTGACAGCAGCTTGAGAGCCAAAAGAAGAATTAGAGTTCCTGTTGCAAGCGATAAGGTGTACATGAATCAGCTGTCAACAGGAACGAGAAGAATCTGTTGAAGTCTGATGAGAAAAGAAGTAAAGAAATAGAGAAGTTGCAAATATTCAGAAGCTGACAGAAGAAGTTATCAGATGTTCATTAGTGAAGAGAAGCAATCAGCTGTTGGATTGAAGCGAAGAGAAATCTGATAACAGTGTTAAATGTGAAGAAAAGAAGTTTATCAGATTTGCTTAGGTGGAGAGATTCGCTTACGTGGCATCATGCGTGGACAGCTTCGCTTACGTGGCATCCTGCGTAGTAAGCTTTGCTTGCGTGGAGTCTGATGTTGTGTTAGGAGAAGTAATCTGGAAGAAGTTGGATTAACGTGAAGAGAAGTCTGGAGAAGTCGCAAAAGAGTGAAATCTGATAACAGTAATGAATAGGAGAAATCTGATGAAGCGTTCTCGGTAGAAGAAGAAGATCCCTGTTGAAGTTGCTGTCAACAGATACCGTGCGAAGAGTTATTCAAAGACAAAGTTGGAAGAGAAATCTGGAAGATGCGAAGAAGAAATCAACGTATAGCGTACAGAGAAATGAAGATAGCAGCATGTTGACGTGAAGAGAATCGAGAAGAATCTGAATGTAAAGTTAAAAGAAGTAGAGAAGTCTGAACATCGAGTTGAAGTGTCTGTTTCAGTGTTAACAGAAGATGGAACAGTCGAAACCCGATGAACGGTATGAATCTGTTGAAGAGTCTGAAACAGACGAAGTAATCGAACATAAGATTAATTCAGTCGTGGAGAAGAACGAACCAGTCGAAGCGCTAAAGAAAAAATGATTCAGCAGTTGAGGAGAAGCGCAATCAGCAGTTGAACAATTGGAGTCTAACGAATCAACAAACGAACAGAAGCTGTTGGCAGATACTATTACAGAAGCTGTTGGCAGATACTGTTACAGAAGCTGTTGGCAGATACTATTACAGAAGCTGTTGGAAGATACTGTTACAGAAGCTGTTGGCAGATACTATTACAGAAGCTGTTGGATGCAATCACCGTTTAAAAGGGAAAGAATAAATGGCTTAAATTGAGTCGTACAAATGCCTTAATTTAATGGGACAAGATCAGTACTATTTTGGGGAAATAGTACAATATACAGAGAATGATTCACGGTGTTTACACATATTTGGGAAGAAGACAAATTAGCCTTGACAAGCGCAGAAAAGGTTTTTGAATCTACTGTCTAACGGCCATATTTGAGGAAGCTATATATACAGCAAGATTCGATGAAGAAAAGTGCTGATCGAGAAAAAGATGTTCGACACACACAGAAACAAAAACAGAGAAATTACATAGGGAAGAAAATAGTAAGACGAAGCAGCCGGCCATCTGCTGAGTCTTCATCAGCTATTTGGGAAGAAGACAAATTAGCCTTGACAAGCGCAGAAAAGGTTTTTGAATCTACTGTCTAACGGCCATATTTGAGGAAGCTATATATACAGCAAGATTCGATGAAGAAAAGTGCTGATCGAGAAAAAGATGTTCGACACACACAGAAACAAAAACAGAGAAATTACATAGGGAAGAAAATAGTAAGACGAAGCAGCCGGCCATCTGCTGAGTCTTCATCAGCTCTTTAGGAGCATTTCCCAGTTGCGTGAGATTTTATTATTACGAGAGTTATGCTTACACTGTAAATCTCACACACACAGAGATTCATTCACATTCAAGAGAGTTGAGCAAAATTGTATAGTGAATGAATCTCAAACCCAAACAATCAGATCCCGTCCAAGTACGAAGACGTTAAACTCTGTGTCTGTAGCCTTTCTCACAGAGGCGTTAAACAAGTGATTGAGTGAACAGCCGAGGGCTGGTGGATTCTAGGAGTTCTCGCAGCTGCTGGCTGCCGGATCGGGTCTGTACACGATGTGTAGATCAAATCTTCTAGTGGAACCTTCCGAGGCGGAAGAAGGGGAGATGTAGGATATTTATATCCGAACTTCCATAAACAAACAGTAGCATAAATTTCTTTATGATTTACAGCATTCCGCATTTGTATTTATATTAGCACGCACGCCTACACAGTTATCACACATGCACAGTTAAACAAATTTCTAACAGAAATATGTTTGCATCGTTTTAAATTATTAGGATTCATTTCTGGTGTTTTCCGCATGTTTTTATTACATATCAGATCTGTCTCCGGTGCTCTATATTATATGTACAAGAACCCTAGGTATCGCACCTCTCATTGCAGCGCTTTTATATTTACCATTAGCAGCGCTCGCTTTATCTTTACTAGTATTGGATCAGATCTCTCGGTTTTGCGTTGATTAGTTTCGTTCTCGGGTATGATCTGTGTTAGAGTAGATGCCCAACTAGCCAACTTGTGGCGTATGGGTTTTATTGACTCTTGTATATGACAATCTTTATATATGTTATTCGCATTTCTTTATGGCATTCTTTATTTTCATTATGTTATATGATGTTAACAATTGTGTTGGATAAAGACCTAGAATGCACCTTAGTGTATGTTAGATGTGATAGTGGATATGATGGCTATCATGAAACACATCTAATAGTCACTGTGTATTCTGAATTCGTTCCTAGTCGATTGGACCGTCAAAATGAGGATAAGGCCGCCCGAGCTTGAGACTAGCATCTGCGATGCAAAGTACCATGTTTCATTGGTAGGGATCGTTGTGATGTTCTGAGCATGCAGATGGATAGTGACCTGGTGATCTATCGAACTACCCTCGTTCGGACTTTCCAAGTGGTTACCATTTGTCGATTGGATAAGTCCGAGGTCTTGGTTGTACTGATTAGTCCTCACTACTCAAAATGTTATTGAGACTCTACTTGATAGGCGCCTCACTTTGACTCGTTTACCGACTCACTTGGGGTCATTAGGTGGCAGGATTGGGTGAGGTCCCGATGCATGTAGGAGTCGATGCTTCGTTGTCGAGGATTCACCGCTCGCTCTCATGCGTGGATATCCTATGCTATCTGAGGGGATAATAGTGTATAAATCTCTGGCCAGAGTACTGGATGTGTTTTAGGTAAATGGGTTTACCTAGTTACACTCACGATGTCACTATTCGATCTCCAAGAT
>KV010857.1:244923-257332 GCA_001598015.1 Dorcoceras hygrometricum | reverse complement strand
AACGCCCTATGAATGGTTTATTGATTAGTTTTAATGTATTGAACGTATCTCGGGGAAAAATTTTTAATTTCCGCTGCGCCCCCGGGAAACGGGAGTCCGGATCCGCCATTATCGCCAACAGTGGTATCAGAGCACAGGCTAGGATCCTTCAATACATAATTGTGCCATAATTGCATAGATCTAGATTTTTGTAAACAAAAATAAAATTTTTAAAGTTGCAGCTGCCGGCCGCCGCCATGGGCGGCGGCAACCACTGTCGCGCGCGCTATGGATCGCGCGACACCATGCGCGCTGGACACGCATGGTGGCGGGCCGTGGCCAGCACACGGCCAGCATTCTCGCGCAAAACATTGCACGGTGGAGGGCAGTATGTGCGCCATGATTGGCGCACGCTCGCGGCAGGAAGATGCCGCGCTTGGCGCGGCGGCGTGCGGCCATGCGCCGCACGCTATGTTGGCGGCGGCCGGCGGCCGGCGAATCTCCGGCAGCGATGCGATGGATAATTTTCTTCTAGGTTTTGTTCGGACCTGTCCCGGGCAGCCCATGAAGTTTTTGGGCCAATATTCGATATTGGGCCAATTTTGGTCGATTTTGAAATTTTTGAGATTTTGGGCCTAAAATTGTTTTAAGCCCAATTTGATGCAATTAAAATTACAAAATATGATTTTAGTTATGAAATATGATTTTATAATTAAAATATGATTTTGTTGATTAAAATATGATTTTATCGACAAAATGCGATTTTATTATAAAATACGATTTTATAATTAAAATATGATTTTTGTGGGTAAATAATTTGATTATTTAAATTTATGCAAGTTAATTAGATTGATTGCATGTTGGGATGAACGAGAGTCATGCCCAATGTGTTAGGTGTATGCTATAGGTTTTGCGATTTCGGTTTTATTAATATTGTTGATATCATTTAAAGTGGGTCTGTTTGTGGTCCGTTCCCACCCCTACAAATTTGTATCCCAATGTGTCATGGAAATTTAAATGTAAATTACTAGATTTAGTGGGAGGACAATTTGAAGACGGTGGAGATGACGATCAAAGATATTGAAGACCGAAGATCTGTAAAACCGGAAGTATTGTAATAGGATTGCATTGCATATTGCATTTCACCTAGGACTGGACCCAGGTCCGTGATTGGCAACCACGGACCGCATAGCTCTCGCGATCGATCATCCCAAAGTTTATTTATATATTCGATATATGTTGAATCGCATGTTTTAAATTATGATTTAAAATTGCATGAGACCAAAATTTTCAAAAATAAAATCCCTCGTTTTAAATACGATTTAAAACTGATATCAAGATTAAAAGTTTATTCGATAAACTAAGGGGATTTAAATCTGTTTAAATTATCCCTACCTTCCATCAACAATGGGTGTACACCGATACTACCCGCATACATGGCCCGGCTCATATTATTGAGGGGGTTATGTATGCCGGAAAGCTGTACACGTCATTGACAATTGTTTTGAGTCGGTTGGAACTCCCTTTAACGTTGGATCATATTAATGGGGACGTTAAGGGGACCGTCCTTCACGGCTCAACATTGATGGGTCATCTTGACACGTGATAGTAAAAGGCGTCATATTATTGGGCCCTTACTGGACGTGAGGTAAAATACATGGAGGTTGCACCGGTTGAAATTGGAAACTACCTTTTGGGGGTCATGGTTGGCTGATATTATTCGGGACCATGATCGCTTGATTGGGCTCTGTGTACCCACTAAGGAAACTTGCTTTCCCGATTTCATTAGAGGGTGGTGAAATCGTTAAAATAGTGGGAGGGTAATTCATAAAACTAAATGACCTTGTTTTATGTCTTAGCGCTTTTCATATATAGTTAGTAATGTATGTCTGTTTTTCTTTTCAGTATAAACTGCTTTATAATGTCTTCGATCAAAAACCCACTCGTTGCTATACTGGATAGCAACAAGTTCACCGGTCTGAACTACCAAGACTAGCTTCGAAACCTCAACATTGTGTTGGCTTCGGAGAAACTTCTCTATACGATAGAGAAAAGCCCTACGAAGGAAGCCCCTGCCGATATCAGCCCTGAGGAGCTGATTACACTTCAAAAATGGTGGGACGACGAGCTTAAGACTCGATGCTATGTGATGGTATCGATGTCCAACTAAATGCAAAGGCGCTTTGAGAAGACGAATTATGCTTCTGACATACTCTTTCATCTCAAGGAACTGTATGGGGAGAACTCTCGACATGAGAGGTTCACCGCTGTCAAGGAGCTTATGACGAGCCGCATGCGTGATGGAACTTCGGTCCGCGAGCATGGGGTTCGTATGATTGGGCTTGTTGAAAAGCTGGCGGGCCTTGATATCACACTTCCACACGAGCTGTCTGTGGATGTGCTTCTCCTCTCACTACCCGCTGCATTCGACCCCTTTGTGGTCAACTTCAACATGAACAAGCTGGAAGCCACCCTTGAAGAGGTGGTTAACATGCTGGTCGTGTTTGAGGGAACCATAAAGAAGGACAAGCCCGTCCTCCTTATGGACTCTTCTTCCTCTGCGAAGAAGGGGCCCAGACGCAAGGGTAAGAAGCGTTCTGCCCCTGCGAAGGAGGAAAAGCCCACTAAGAAGCCCAAGGCAAAAGCTTCCAAGCCAAACAAGTCCGAGGATGTTTGCCACCACTGCCACAAGCCTGGGCATTGGAGGAGGAACTGCAAGGAGTACCTCGAGCAGTTGCGAACTGCAAAAGGTATGTTCTTTATCGAAATAAATATGTCTCTTAATTCGACTTCTTGGGTACTTGATACCGATGTGGATCTCATATTTGCAATGATTTGCAGGTGATGACAAGAAGCCGACGTCTTAGAGAGGGTGAGACCCACTTGAGGCTGGGCAATGGAGCAAGAGTTGCTGCAGTAGCTATCGGAGATGTCTATTTATTTCTATCGTCAAATTTTAAGTTGTTATTGAAAGATGTTTTATTTGTTCCCGAATTGATAAAGAACATTATTTCCTTTTCTATGCTTGATAGTGATGGATATTCTTGTGTTTTTGCTAATTCGATTTGCTGCTGCAGTAGCTATCGGAGATGTCTATTTATTTCTATCGTCAAATTTTAAGTTGTTATTGAAAGATGTTTTATTTGTTCCCGAATTGATAAAGAACATTATTTCCTTTTCTATGCTTGATAGTGATGGATATTCTTGTGTTTTTGCTAATTCGATTTGCAATATGTACAAGAATGAATGTTTGATTGGTTTTGGGGAGCGCGAAAACGATCTATACACCTTAAAATTAAAATCAGTTCCAACTCGCGATGTGGAAACACATACAACAACAATTAAAAGGAAACACGATATATTGAACCCAGCACAACTTTGGCACGCTAGGCTAGGTCATATTTCCCTAAGAAGGATGAACAAGTTAGTTAGGAGTGACATGTTTGATTTGTCAGACATTAACTCCCTACCGACTTGTGAGTCTTGTCTCAAAGGAAATATGACTAAAGAACCCTTCAAGGGCAAGCCTGAACGTACTGAAGGCCCATTGGATTTGATCCATACTGATGTGTGTGGCCCACTTAGCATTGATACTAAGTACGGTCACACATACTTCATCACCTTTACCGATGATTAATCTAGGTATGGGTACTTGTACTTAATGAAGCACAAGTCTGAATCTTTTGAAAGGTTCAAAGAATTCAAGGCTGAAGTAGAAAATCAGTTAGGGAAAAGCATTAAAGCGCTTCGATCCGATCGAGGTGGTGAATACTTGAGTGCTGAATTTCAAGACTATCTGAAAGAGAATGGGATTCTCTCACAGTGGACCCCTCCGGCCACACCAGAGCTCAATGGTGTAGCGGAGCGTCGTACTCGAACCTTGATGGACATGGTTCGGTCTATGATGAGCTTCACTGAGCTTCCTACCTCGTTTTGGGGCTATGCGCTCGAAACGGTTGTAATGTTGTTGAACAATGTCCACACCAAGGCAGTGGATAAGACTCCATATGAGATATGGATGGGCAAACCACCCAAGTACTCATACATGAGGATTTGGGGATGTCCTGCTTACGTGAAGCAGACAGTGGGAGATAAGCTGGATACTAGATCCATCTTATGCTACTTCATTGGGTATCCAAAGAATTCTATTGGATACTACTTCTACTATCCAAACGAAACAAAAGTGTTTGTTTCTAGGAATGCCACCTTTATGGAAAGGGAATTTCTACTTGATAGAAAGGACAAAATAGTAGAACTCGAAGAGGTTCGAGAACCAGCTGAAGTACCAAGTGAATCTCCCGCACCTCCAGAGCCAGTACCAGAAATGGTCGCACCTAGGAGATCCGAAAGGGTGCCTAGGGCTCCTGAAAGATATGGTTTCCTTCTTGAAGATGATCAGGATGATCAAGTTGTTGGATGTGATCCAAGGACTTTCAAGGATGCAATTTCCGATGCTGATTCTAATTTGTGGCTTGAAGCAATGCAGTCTGAGATTGACTCGATGCATGCGAACCAAGTTTGGACTCTTGTTAATCCTCCCGAAGGAATTGCTCCTATTGGGTGTAAATGGATATACAAGAGGAAACTTGGGCCTGATGGTAAGGTATTGACCTACAAGGCACGACTGGTCGCGAAAGGTTACACTCAAAGGCAAGGTGTTGACCATGATGAAACTTTTTCACCAGTCGCAATGTTCAAGTCGATTAGAATCTTAATAGCCATAGCCGCATGGTACGACTATGAGATATGGCAAATGGATGTGAAAACTGTGTTCCTTAATTGAAACATTAAGGAAGAGATCTATATGACGCAGCCTGAGGGTTTCACATCTGTGGGAAGTGAGCATAAGGTATGTAAACTTCAGAGATCGATCTACGGTCTCAAAAAAGCATCGAGGAGTTGGAACTTGAGATTCGATGAAACAATTAAGAAATTTGGTTTCATCAAGAATCCCGAGGAGCCATGTGTATATAAGAAGGTAGTTAAAAGCGCTGTGACATTCCTTGTACTTTATGTTGATGACATTCTACTAATTGGGAATGATGTAGGAATGCTGCAGTCAACTAAAGTATGGTTTTCTAGTAGATTCTCGATGAAGGACATGGGTGAAGCATCCTATATTCTTGGAATACAGATCTATCGGGATAGATCGAAATGGATGCTCGGACTCACCCAAGCCACCTACATCGATACCATACTTAAGAGGTTCTTTATGAAAGAGTCCAAGAGAGGACACCTACCTATGAGCCACGGGGTCACTCTATCTAAGTCTATGTGTCCGAAGACTGATGAGGAGATAGAGAGTATGACACGTGTGCCATATGCCTCGGCAATAGGTAGTATTATGTATGGCATGATCTCAACAAGACCGGATGTCGCATATGCTCTGAGTGTCACGAGCCGCTACCAGGCCAACCCCGGCCAATTGCATTGGAAGGCTGTGAAGGATATTCTTAAGTACTTGCGAAGGACTAAGAATATGTTCAAGGTCTATGGGGGTGGTGAACTGAGCCAATTGCATTGGAAGGCTGTGAAGGATATTCTTAAGTACTTGCGAAGGACTAAGAATATGTTCAAGGTCTATGGGGGTGGTGAACTGAAATTGGAAGGCTACACTGATTCTAGCTTCCAATGTGACGTGGATGATTCGAAGTCTACCTCTGGATTTGTATTCATGCTCAATGGTGGTGCTGTCTCTTGGAAGAGTTCCAAGCAAGACACCATCGCGGATTCAACCACTGAGGCTGAGTACATCGCAGCATCAGCTGCTGCTAAGGAGGCGGTTTGGATAAGGAATTTCATCCAAGAGTTGGGCGTCATTCCTGATGGAGTTGGTCCAGTCCCGGTGTACTGCGACAACACGGGTGCCGTTGCGCAAGCAAAGGAGCTTAGGTCTCACCAAAGATCCAAACATATACTGAGGAAATACCACATAATCCGGGATATTGTGGCTAAAGGTGACATAGCAGTTGAGAGAGTCGCCTCTGCGGACAACATTGCTGATCTCTTACGAAGCCCTTGCCAGGACCGTTGTTTGAAAAACATCGCGAAACAATGGGACTGCGTCTGATGAGTAGTTGGCTATAGGGCAAGTGGGAGATTGTTAGAGTAGATGCCCAACTAGCCAACTTGTGGCGTGTGGGTTTTATTGACTCTTGTATATGACAATCTTTATATATGTTATGCGCATTTCTTTATGGCATTCTTTATTTTCGTTATGTTATATGATGTTAACAATTGTGTTGTATAAAGACCTAGAATGCACCATAGTGTATGTTAGATGTGATAGTGGATATGATGACTATCATGAAACACATCTAATAGTCACTTTGTATTCTGAATTCGTTCCTAGTCGATTGGACCGTCAAAATGAGGATAAGACCACCCGAGCATGAGACTAGCATCTACGATGCGAAGTACCATGTTTCATTGGTAGGGATCATTGTGATGTTCTGAGCATGCAGATGGATAGTGACCTGGTGATCTATCGAACTACCCTCGTTCAGACTTTCCAAGTGGTTACCATTTGTCGAGTGGATAAGTCCGAGGTCTTGGTTGTACTGATTAGTACTCACTACTCGAAACGTCATTGAGACTCTACATGATAGGCGCCTCACTTTGACTCGTTTACCGACTCACTTGGGGTCATTAGGTGGCAGGATTGAGTGAGGTCCCGATGCATGTAGGAGTCGTTGCTTCGTTGTCGAGGATTCACCGCTCGCTCTCATGCGTGGATATCCTATGCTATCTGAGGGGATAATAGTGTATAAATCTCTGGCCAGAGTACTGGATGTGTTTTAGGTAAATGGGTTTACCTAGTTACACTCGCGATGTCACTATTCGATCTCCAAGATGTATGCATAGTTATCGGATCTTTAGCGACTCTCGATTTACCCATGGTCGTTGATCTGATCGGGATATATGTGTTGAAAGGACCGTACTGTACGCTAACCTCGACCAACTGGTTCTTGCAGGCACTATCAGTGATACCTAGGGGATCATGGGGCGATGTTGCTAGGCGCTTTACCATGATCCGTTGGGCAAGTCCGAAATTGTGATTTCGGAGCCACAATGGTTGTGGGACCACGGCTAGCTGTATCCCTGAACCATTGAGGGTCACACAAGTACTGGATTCATGATTCCCACATGGAAACTGAGCTCAATGTGTTGAGCATAGGAGGAGGATTTTAGGGAATGCGACTTCCTAAAAGTCAACAGGGGTCGAATTGCGATTTCCCAAAGTTGAGGGGCAAAACTGTCATTTTGGACTAGGTATCTGAAAAATTGTTTTTCACATCATAATATTCAGTTTTGGAAACTGATTCGATCTGTCCGATCTGATCGTCGATCGGAGTTATGATGAAATCGCAATGATTTAAACGAATCGAATGTTCATATGGACCTGGGTGTGACCCAATTCCATTGGGCCGGTTCAAGCCCATGTACCATCTTTATTTAGTTAAGTTGGTTTAGGGCTTTAAACACAAGACTTACAACCTAACCCTAGCTCCTAGTGTTCGGCCGCCCCTCCTCCAAAACCTCACGCCGCCGCCGCCGGTCTCCACGCGCCACCGCCGGTCGGACTTGTTTCGATCACCACGACGAGGAGTTTCCGTCCGTGCCAACATCCGTCAGATCTTCTAGTGCAGACTGACGGAGGAACCTTGTTTCCGGTCGTGGACCTGATTAGGAGGATCTATCGTGGCCTACAATTCAAGAGACAGATTTCCCTGCGAATTCTGGTTGGAGCCAGGCGCCTAGACGCCAGCAAGGTAACGATTATATGAACACCCTATGAATGTTTATAGAATTGTATTGATGTATTGAACGTATCTCGGGGCATTTTTTGATTTCCGCTGTGCCCCCGGGAAACGGGATCCGGATCCGCCATTGTCGCCAACAATCTGATCCTTCGGTCCTAACACTGGCCTTTTAGAGCGTGTCCAATATGACAACGAGCTCCGGTTGAGTTTGGTGACCCTCCAATTGAGGAAGGGTGCAGAGCGCTGGTGGCGAGGTGCTTCTAGTACTTTGTTGGAGACTGGCGTTGGGATTACTTGGGATAGTTTTTGCGAGACTTTTAGGCAGGAGTTTGTTCCCGAGTCTTATGTGAATGCCCGTGAGCGGGAGTTTGATCATCTGGAGCCGGGTTCGATGTCTGTTCGTGAGTATGCTCGGAAGTTTTCTTTTTTGTTGCCGTACGTTCCCCATGTTTCTGGCCGAGAGAGGGCCAAGAGGACCAGATTCTTAGAGCGTTTGAACGAGGAACTGTATCAGATGGTGCTGACAAGCAAACCCAAGACTTATGCTGAAGCAGTTGATAATGCTATCGATATTGAGGAGGGTTTGAGTAGTCGTCGTGCTCATAGGCAGTTAGTAGCGCAGGGTGGTCGTCCTGCTGGTCACGGAGATCAGTATTCACAGTCCTCCCAGTCAGCCCATCATCCCCAACAGCAGCAGCAGCCGTAGGTGGGACAGCAGTCTGGCCGTCAGAGGTTTCGACCCCGTGGTCAACAGTTCTAGAAGAAGTCTGGTTCGGGATCTTCTGGTTCAGGTAGCTCGAGTAGCAGCGGTTCTCGAGCTGAGTTATGTGGTTATTGCGGTGGCAAGCATCCTTCGACCCAGTGTGTCGGTGTTCAGGGCTCTTGCCATATCTTTGGTCAGTTTGGGCATTTCGCTAGGGTATGTCCGTCAGCTGGATCGCAGCAGGCCGCAGCCCCGTCTCAGGGTCATGGAGGATAGTATAGGGGTCTTTCCCCTCAGTTTTAGTAGCCCAGGATTGGTGAGACTCAGTTCAGGCCGTTCCAGTAGCCTGGTCCATCGTGATTCGGGCAATCGTCTCAGCCATTCTATTCTGGAACCCAGCATGCTCAGGCCAACGCCATTACTAGGGAGCAGGCAGAGGAGACACCGAGCAGGGTGATTTGAGGTACATGTCTTGTTTTCGATTTTCTTGCGTGTGTGTTGTATGGCACCGGTGCATCACATTCTTTTATATCTGATTCTTTTGCCATTGAGCCTGGTTTGCATACCATTTCTTTGTGCGATGTAGTGTCTGTTTTTACCCCGGGCGGTGTGAGCCTGTTTTTCCTGGAGGTTTTGTTAGATGGCGTGTTTCGGTTTGGTGAGCATGTGTTGTTGGCAAATTTGATCCGTCTGATGTTGTGGGATTTCGATTGTGTTGTTGGGATGGACGTGTTGTCCAACTATAGGGCCTCCGTGGATTGCTTCCATGGGATTGTTCGTTTTAGGCATTTGTCTGGCGAGAAGTGGGACTTCTACCACCAGGATTCTCGATCGAAGATCCCGTTAGTCTCAGCGATGGAGATGTTCAGTCTGTTGTCTTTAGGGAATGCTGGTTTCATGATCTACGCTTTGGACGAGCCTTCTTCTTCTCGTGTGCAGCTTAGTGACGTTCCTGTGGCGCGACATTTTCCCGAATGTTCCCGGAGGAGATTCTTGGTTTTCCTTCGAGGCAAGAGATTGACTTCAGCATTGAGCTGGTGCCTGGCAGAGCTCCGATTTCTCATGCCCCGTATCGTTTGGCGCCTGCGGAGTTGAGAGAACTCAAGGTGCAGTTGGACGATTTGCTGGAGAAAGCTTTCATTCGACCTAGCATGTCTCCGTGGGGAGCGCCCATTTTGTTTGTGAAGAAGAAGGATGGCTCAATGCGGATGTGCATTGATTTTCGCCAGTTGAATCAAGCGACAGTTAAGAACAAGTACCCTTTACCCAGGATCGATGATCTGTTTGATCAGCTGCAAGGTTCTGCGGTGTATTCGAAGATTGACTTATGTTCTGGGTACAATCAGCTGAGAGTAAGAGATCAAGATGTCGCAAAGACTGATTTTCGTACAAGGTACGGACACTTTGAGTTCTTGGTTATGCAGTTTGGGTTGACCAACGCGCCTGCAGTCTTTATGGATCTGATGAACCGGATCTTCAGAGAGTTCATAGATCAGTTTGTAATTGTGTTCATTGACGACATCTTGGTATATTCTAAGACTCTTTGGAGCATAAGGAGCATTTGCGAATTGTCCTTCAGATGTTGCGAGACCAGCAGCTGTATGCTAAATTCTCCAAGTGCGAGTTTTGGCTGGATCGCGTCATTTTCTCGGGTCATGTTATTTCAGCCGAGGGGTATTTCTGGTGGATCCGAAGTAAGGTTGATGCTGTTCTGAACGAAGGATTTTCTAGCATAGCAAAGCCGATGACTCAACTGACACAGAAGGACAAGCGTTTTGTGTGGACTGAGCAATGTGAGAAGCGTTTCAATTGCTCAAGGAGAAACTGACTACTGCACCTGTGTTGGCTCTGCCTTCCGGATCAGGTGGTTTCGTTGTTTGTTCTGACGCTTCGCTCAATGGATTGGGTTGTGTTTTGATGTAGAATGGTCGAGTCATTGCGTATGCCTCGAGCCAGTTGAAACCGCATGAGACTCGTTATCCAGTCCATGATTTGGAGCTTGCAGCGGTGGTTTTTGCGCTGAAGATCTGGCGTCATTACCTGTATTGTTGGGGAACCATGGCGGATCCGGATCCCGTCTCCCGGCGAGACAGCGGAAGAATAAAATTAGGGTGGGGAATTGTTCAATACAATTTTAATCTACTGCAAACTATGAACCATTCATAGGGAGTTTAGGCAGTTACCTTGCTGGCGACTTGCGCCTGGCTCCAACCGGAATTACAAGAAGACCGGCTCTTCACGGTAGGCGGCTGTAGATTCGTCAATCAGGTCCATGACCGGAAGGGAGACTCCTTCGTCAGCCTACACTAGAAGGCCTGACGAGATCAGCGCGGACGGATTCTCCTCGAAAAGTTGGCCGAAACAAATTCCAGCGAGGGGCGGCGACGCGGCGGCCAGCGGCGGCGATATGAGGGAGAGGAGGGGGCGGCCGAGAATTAGATGCTAGGGTTAGGGTTATGAGAGTTGTGATACAAGTGTATTTGACTAATGAAGCCCTTGTCTACTTTAAGTAGATTAGTGGTGGACTTGGACCGGCCCAACGGGCCCGGGTCCAAATGACGATATCCATCACTACGACTTCATTACAACTCCGATCGCAGATCAGATCGAACCGATCGACTCAGTTTCCAAAACTGAATATTATGATGTGAAAAACAATTTTCCAGATCATCAAACCCTAAATGGCGACCTTACCGTTTTTGCCCCTCAACAGCGGGAAATCACGATTTGACCCCTGTTGACTTTTAGGAAGTCGCACTCCCTAGAATCCTCCTCCTATGCTCAACACATTGAGCTCAGTATCCGTGTGGGAATCTAGAATCAAGTACTTGTGTGACCCTCAATGGTTACACACATAATGAAAGTAAAGAATGCGCCATAAATAAATGCAAATATCATATATAAATATTGTCATATACAAGAGTCTATAAACCCACACGCCACAAGTTGGCTAGTTGGGCATCTACTCTAACAATCTCCCACTTGCCCTAAAGCCAAATACTCATCAGACGTAGTCCCATTGTTTCGCGATGTTTTCAAACAAGGGTCCTGGCAAGGGTTTCATAAGTGGATCAGCAACGTTATCCGCAGAGGTGACTCTCTCAACTGCTATGTCACCTCTATCCACAATATCACGGATTATGTGGTATTTCCTCATTATATGTTAGGATCTTTGGTGAGACCTAGGCTCCTTTGCTTGCGCAACGGCACCCGTGTTGTCGCAGTACACCGGGACTGGACCAACTCCATTAGGAATGACGCCCAACTCTTGGACGAAATTCCTTATCCAAACCGCCTCCTTAGCAGCAGCTGATGCTTCGATGTAC
Organism: Dorcoceras hygrometricum; assembly: GCA_001598015.1. NCBI lineage: Eukaryota > Viridiplantae > Streptophyta > Magnoliopsida > Lamiales > Gesneriaceae > Dorcoceras > Dorcoceras hygrometricum. The sequence continues at coordinate 245,561 of KV010857.1, read as the reverse complement.
TCAGCCTCAGTGGTTGAATCCGCGATGATGTCTTGCTTGGAACTCTTTCAAGAGACAGCACCACCATTGAGCATGAATACAAATCCAGAGGTTGACTTCGAATCATCCACGTCACACTGTAAGCTAGAATCAGTGTAGCCTTCCAGTTTTAGTTCACCACCCCCATAGACCATGAACATATTCTTAGTCCTTCGTAAGTACTTAAGAATATCCTTCACAGCCTTCCAATGTAATTGGCCGGGGTTGGCCTGGTAGCGGCTCGTGACACTCAGAGCATATGCGACATCCGGTCTAGTCGAGATCATGCCATACATAATACTACTATTGCCGAGGCATATGGCACACGTGTCATACTCTCTATCTCCTTATCAGTCTTCGGATACATAGACTTAGATAGAGTGACCCCATGGCACATAGGTAGGTGTCCTCTCTTGGACTCTTCCATAGAGAACCTCTTAAGTATGGTATCGATGTAGGTAGCTTGGGTGAGTCCGAGCATCCGTTTAGATCTATCCCGATAGATCTGTATTCCAAGAAATATAGGATGCTTCACCCATGTCCTTCATCGAAAATCATCTATACAACCATACTTTAGTTGACTGCAACATTCCTACATCATTCCCAATGAGTAGAATGTC
>KV010857.1:204527-229150 GCA_001598015.1 Dorcoceras hygrometricum | reverse complement strand
TGTTGTGATTGCTGTTTTGCATATGAGTTATGCTAGTTGTTGCATACACGCATTATCATCTCATTTCAGCTATTGCAGCCATTGCTTTGTTGTTGTTGCTCTGTTTTCTTACCAGGATGCGAGGGCGAGCGGTTGATCCGAACTCTCATCTCCCTGCTGGGATTTGTTAGCCCCTATGCGCCGAGTGGTTAACACCAGTCATAGGTTGGGCAAGACAGGTTGAGTTGTTGATGCATCTGGGTATTGGTGGGCGAGTATGGGTGAGTGGTAGCTCCCACATGTCCTACACTCACCGTGGCCACACATATCTATTGTAGATTCCGTTGAGCTGTGCATTGAGTTCTTTGGCTCCCTTCTTTGGTTGTAGCCTTTGGCTGTTGTCCCTGGTCTCATGCATAGCATCTGCATTTTATTCTTGCTGTTTACTGCTGTTTTGTAGTTTCTCTCCGTACTGGGGTTTGACCCCATGTCCCTCTGGGTCTTGGTTGTTTTGTTGTCTGTGTTGTTTTCAGGGAATCCAGGTTTTATAGCTGGTCGTGGAGTTTACCCAGCTGGAGGTGCCCCAGGAGGTGGTTAGAGTGTCCCAGTTATGTATATTATTTATGTGCACTGGTATCACCGCGGCTGGGATGTCTCGGGGTGATGCATAGTTTATTACAGCTGGCTGATAGCCAGGGGATACCATTTTCTGTGCTGCCTTGTTGTGTTGTAGCCTTTATTTGGTTAGTTTTGTAAACTGGTATATCTATTTTGATTATTGTCGTATTTTAAATTATATTGTTTTAAACTGTCAGACCAAAAGCAAAAAAATTTTACCCGCTTTTTAGTAGCTTCCGCTTGTGTTATGTGATTTTACTCTGTTGTGAGCACGAGGCCTGACATCTTTGCCAGCTGTTGATACTACAGATGATAGAGAATCTTTTTCACAGCTCCGATCCTCTATTACGCGACTTTCTGTTAATCAAATGAAGACTTCTAGCAAGATAGGCGATCTCCAGAACCAACTTTTGTTTAAGATCGAGAATCTTGAGAAAGCATTCACAGAATCTTTTACTAATCAGGAACATGTTCTTCGTAATCTCATTCACAGCGCTCGACAGGAGACCCAGAATCAAAAAGCTGCCCTGTCACTTGAGATGCTTAAGTATCAGAAAGAGGTTCGAGCTCAACATGCCGTCATGATCACAGATCTGACTGATATCCATTCTCAAACTCGGGAAAACCAAGCTCTCAAGAAAGATTTTAATGATTTCCAACAAAATACAGAAACGGACATTGCTCACGTAAGTTCCCAACTTTTGGAAATTATCGCCTACATTAATAGGGGTGGTAATGACAAAAAGGGGGAAAGTAGCAGCCGTAGTCCGCAGCCGCCTCCAGATGATAGAAGCAGAAGAGGTTATGCTGGTAGTAGTGGTAGCAGAAGTGAGCCGTCAAGAAAAAGAGGAAGCAGTGAATCTAAGCAGAGAGATTGGAGATATTGGATAAATGGATAGATCTGGATATTTACAAGTTTTTGGTGTTTCAGTTCTTTGCACAAATCTTTTGTACTGTGCTTCATATTTAATATATAGCAGACTTGGAGCAATTTATTTTTGTCTCTTTTAAGTCAAAGGCTTTTACGTTTTGTCATCATCAAAAAGGGGAAAATTGTTAAGATAAAATTTATAAGTTTTGGTGATAACAAAATAAGACTGAGAACTGAACATAAGTTTTAGCAGTGGATAAATGGATAGATCTGGATATTTACAAGTTTTTGGTGTTTCAGTTCTTTGCACAAATCTTTTTGTACTGTGCTTCATATTTAATATATAGCAGACTTGGAGCAATTTATTTTTGTCTCTTTTAAGTCAAAGGTCTTTTACGTTTTGTCATCATCAAAAAGGGGAAAATTGTTAAGATAAAATTTATAAGTTTTGGTGATAACAAAATAAGACTGAGAACTGAACATAAGTTTTAGCAGAGGACAAGAGAAGGGAACATTTCAGATTCTGTGACGTCATTCCATTGAGTTGAAGATTTAAGATTCGATAAATACGAGTTAAGTTGCGTTGACATCTGAGTTGACTATTCGGAATTTTGATCAGATATCGAGTCAAGTATTCAGTTATCGGGTTGAGGCATTCAGAGTTAAGTTCTTAAGATATCGGGTTGTTTTGAGTCATCAGTTATTTCTGTTTTCGGGACAGTTGTTCAGATTTGAGGGCATTCAGATTTGAGTCAAAAGCTACAGTAACAGATCCGATTTGTTTAATCAGTTTTTTTATTTCAGATTCGAGAATATCAGATGTGATCAGACTCTTTACAAGCTATTCAGATGTGAGTAACAGGAAGTACGCTACTTCAGATTTTAAGCTGCTACTGATGATTCAGCTTTGACATAGTATATTTGTGACGCCCGAACCCACGGGAATCACGAATTGGGGTAAATAAAAATTTTCGAATAAAAAGAAGAGCTGAAAGGCAATTTGTTATAAGCTGTATTCATTATAACATAAAAATAAATTGAAACACGAACACAAAAGCTGACAAACACGTATACACTTGCGCGCCAACTACTGACAAACATTTTTGCGGAAAAACAGATTCTATTATATATATTGCAATTGCGAGTTACAACATCTGAAATTCTGTTTGATTATACAACTGTTGTAATTGATCTAATACAGATGCCTAACATACAATACAACATCAACTATGACACGGAAAACGCTGGCCATTGATAAACACAACACCCAGCAGCTGCTGTCAGTTTTCACCTTCTGTTCGCTCCTCAGCTGTCATACCTGCACCATTTTAAAATCTAATGAGCATAGGGGCTCAGCAAGTAAAATTTCATAAACATACATAACTTGAGTTAAAGGAATCATCAATACATAAACCTTTCATAAACATTTCTTTCTTTCATAAACTTGGAGACAGGGGATAATAGCCCAGATCTCATCATCAATATCATTTTATTTAGATTTATGGCTTAGAAGTTCTCCTTAGGTCCGTGTTGCACTTTGATCAAAATGACTTCCGATATCAGTTTTATCATATAGCTCATATGAAAGGGCAACCGACATCTCAACGACTACTCACCCTTCTCTTTGTGACCATAACATGCCATAAACCTTAAAATAACTTTTGTTCCTTTAACATCTTTTCTTTCTTTGAAATCTCCTAAAACATCATCGGGTTCCATCATTTAAAACTCTCGCTTCCCATTTTAAAACTTTTCTGAGTATCTAATTCGACTGCTGAAACACATCGTTGAAATGAATTCAGTCGTAACAAAATGGAACAGTACTTTGAAATAAAATAGATCTTCATTGTTCACGTTTATCGTAAAACAGTTGCGAGAATATTTGTGAATACTTGAAACAGACGTAGTAAGTGAAACGGCGTCGTTAGCGTAAGAAACAGATGTAGCTTGGAATACTGTTTGAATAGTGAACAGCTGTAACTATGAAGAATTGTTCACTCAGCTGTTAACGAATTGGTTCTGGTCAAACAGATGTCAACGCAACTAAGTTGGTCAACTCAGATGTCAACACTACTTATACAAAGGCTTTCAGGTATTGAACAAACCAACGACTGAATACAAATAAAGCAACAGCTGGTTACGAACAAATGCAACAGCTGATTACGAAACAATGCAACTGCTGGTACATCAATGTAATAAAACATCTGATGAACAAACTAACCGCTGATGACTCAACAATACAACAGCTGTTTACGAAAACTGATGCAACAGCTGATGAACAATAAAACCAACAGCTGATATGAGAAATTCTCGAAACCAAAGGCTGACTTTAAACTTGGTGTTGCAACATCAAAATGACAGCTACGCTATCAGCTGTTATCTATCAAACCAGACTTTATACTGATTCGATTAACAACATCCGATTACATAGCGTCCAATTCTGATATTACAAACCACTGAAAGGAAGAACATTCATAAACATACTTGAATCAAACTCGAATCCTCAGTATCCATATTTTCTAGAAAATACTTGGAAGAATAAAAACATCATTTTGAACCCATTCTTTCTTTCCTTCGTTCATGAGTAAATCATTTTAAACATGAACTTCAACATATCTTAAACATACAGGCAAGCAGATCCATTAAATGAATCAAACCAATATATGCTTTAAATGATGTATCAAGGGATAAGCTTTTATTGCCTTAACAAAGCTTTGCAACCGTGGTTAATTCAGGCAGAATCTTCTCCCTGAGCAATACACGAACTCCTCTGGAAAATATTTTGAAGAACACTAAAGATTTTCTTTGCAAATGATAATGATCTTGCTTCAAAACAGCTATTTATATGGAAGGGATTAGTGGCAAGGTGCTACGTTTATAAAGCATGACACACTTCAACCAAGTTATACAAATTTTTGTAAAATTCCCTTCACATCATTTTAATTTATAAAACACGAAACCCTTTTCGAAAGAAATTATTTGTCCTCCTTAAAGATATTTTCAATTAATTTAAACCTGCTGACGTATCGCTCTTGGAGTCGTCTGCTGGAACCAGCCGCGACGCATCTTATTTTCTGAAATCAATCAAATCAGCAAATACATAACATTTAAAATTGCCATTTTGGCCCATGAAATTAATAAAATGCATAAATGTGGTCTTATGGATTTTGGGGCGTTAAAACTCTACCCTCCTTATTGAAATTTCGTCCTCGAAATTTACGTACCAAATAAATATGGATAAAGGCTTAGCACATCAGATTCTATCTCCCAAGTTGCTTCTCGCTCCGATTGATTAGACCATTGTATCTTAATCATAGAAATACTACGGTTTCTTAGTTTTCTAATTTCTCGGAGGAGAATTCTTTCTGGTCTCTCTTCATAGCTTAAATCTGGTGCTAATTGAATTGGCTCATAACTTAGCACATGCGAAGGGTTGGGAATATATTTCCTCAAAGCTGATACATGGAAAACATTATGCACTGCTGACAACTGTGGAGGCAGTGCTAAGCGATAGGCTAGTGTTCCTATCTTCTCTAAGATCTCATATGGTCCAATATATCTTGGACTAAGCTTTCCTTTCTTTCCAAAACGCATTACTCCTTTCATTGGAGCAATTTAAAAAATACGTGATCACCCACTTCAAAATTCAGTTTCCTTCTTCGATTATATGCATAACTTTTCTGTCGACTTTGAGCAGCTTTCATTCTTTCTCTTATCTTCTTAACAGCTGCTGCTGTTTGCTCTACTACATTTGGTCCTAAACCAGATCTTTCACCAACTTCATCCCAATGGAGTGGTGTTCTACACTTTCGACCATAGAGAGCTTCATATGGAGCCATCTGAATCGAAGCCTAGAAACTGTTATTATAGGAGAACTCTACCAGTGGCAACTTCAGATCCCAGCTTTCTGAAAAATCCACAATACATGCTCTGAGCAAGTCTTCTAAAATCTGAATCACCCTTTCAGATGTGAGTCTATCAATTATAACCCAGATGGAGTTATATCCTTCAACAATTCTTGGTAAACCCGTTACAAAGTCCATCGCTATACATTCCCACTTCCATTCTGGAATGGGCAGTGGCTTCAATAATCCAGCTGGTTGCTGATGTTCAGCCTTCACCAGCTGACACGTCAACAAATCTAGCAACATCCCTCTTCATTCCTGGCCACCAGTACAACTGCTGGAGGTCCTTATACATTTTAGTACTTCCTGGATGTACTGAGTATGGAGCTGTATGAGCTTCTTTCAAAAGATTAGCTCTCAAATCATCTACTTGGGGTACCCAGATTCTCCCCATGTATCTAACTACGCCATCTTCTGAAAAGTAGAGGTTGCTGCCTCTTTCTTTATCTTGCTTGACCCATTTCTGTAATTGCTCATCTTTCAGCTGACTCTCTCGAATTTGGTTTATCAGATTTGATCTTACTGAGAGGTTTACTAAAATCATATTACTGCTGCTGGACACTATTTAAAGTCCAAATTTTTCGATATCAGCTGCCAACGGTTTCTGAACAATCAGCTGAGCTATACAACAGACTTCGTGCTTAAAGCATCAGCTACCAAATTTTCTTTTCCTGGGTGATAGCTGATCATACAGTCGTAGTCTTTAACCAGCTCCAACCATCTCCTCTGCCTCATATTCAATTCTTTCTGGGTAAAGAAATATTTCAAAATCTTGTGATCTGTAAATATTTCTCACTTCTCCCCCATAGAGATAATGTCTCCATATCTTAAGGGCAAAGACAACAGCTGCCAGTTCCAAATCATGCGTTGGATAATTCTTTTCATGATCCTTCAGCTGTCTAGATGCGTATGAAATTACTTTATGCTCCTGCATCAAAACAGCTCCTAAACCCATTTTGGATGCGTCTGTATAAATTACAATTTTTCCTTCGTCAGATGGCATGGTTAACACAGGTGCTTCTATCAGCGCTTGCTTCAACTTGTCAAAACTGTTTTGACATTCAGCTGTCCAATTATACTTCACTTGCTTCCTTGTTAACGTAGTCAAAGGAACAACTATCTTAGAGAATCCTTGGATAAATCGCCTATAATATCCGGCTAAACCCAAGAAATTCCTTATCTCTGCAACAGTCTTTGGTATTGGCCAGTCGCGAACAGCTTCTACTTTAGCTGGGTCGACCTCCATCCAATCCTTAGAAATTATATGGCCTAAGAACGATACTTTCTCCAACCAGAATTCGCATTTGCTAAATTTAGCAAACAACTGTTTATCTTTCAAAATCTGGATAACTGTTCTCAAATGTTGGACATGCTTGCATCTGGTCTTAGAATATACTAAGATATCATCAATAAATACCACTACGAACTGGTCCAGAAATGTTTGAAAGACTCTATTGATTAAATCCATGAAAGCTGATGGAGCATTTGTAAGTCCAAATGACATAACTAAGAATTCATAGTGGCCATACCTAGTTCTAAAGGCTTTTTTATAAACATCTGCTGCTTTAATTTTCAGTTGGTGGCATCTAGACCTCAAGTCGATCTTAGAAAAGACTATAGACCCTTTCAGCTGGTCAAACAGATCTTCTATCCTAGGTAATGGATACTTATTATTAATCGTTAACTTATTCAACTCTCGGTAATCTATACATAGCCTCATACTTCCATCCTCTTTCTTAACAAATAAAACAGGGGCTCCCCAGGAGGAAGTACTTGGTCTGATAAACACCTTTTCCAACAGATCTTGTATCTGTTCTTTCAATTCCTTCATTTCTGAGGAGCTAACAGTTAGGTGGTCTAGAAACTGGAGCAGCTCCTGGAATTAGATCAATGGAAAATTCCAGCTCTCTGTCAGGTGGTAGTCCCTGGATATCTTGTGGAAAAACCTCGGGGAACTCACTTACCACTTCTACATCTGACAACTGGGGTCTACTGGTTACGGTTAAAGATGATAAACTAACCAGAAATCCTACTCTTCCTTTCCTCAAACAACGTTGAGCCTTAAGAGCTGATATTATTCTAGGAATCTTACAAATATTCTTAGCTTCAAACTTAAAGGAATCTCCTCTGGGTGGATTAACCGCTACTGTTCGTGTCTTAAAATCAATTACTACCCCATACTTGGTTAACCAATCCATTCCCAAAATTAAATCAAATTCAGGCATTGGCAATACGATTAAATCAGCAGTAATTTGATGCCCTTGAAGTTTAAGCTCTAAACTCTTAAATACATCGTGAGATATCAATTCTTCTCCTGACGGTACTGATACACAGAAACCTACAACTATCTGGTCAGGCTTGATGGGAAATTTCTTAGCAAATTCAGCAGCTATAAATGAATGAGTGGCTCCTGAATCTATTAAAGCAATGGAAGGTAATTCAGCAATCATAATCTCACCCGTAACTATTGTCGAGTCTGGGTTGGCTTGATCAGTTGTCATTACAAAGGCTCTGCTGGTCACAAATTGCTTTGATTTTGGAAAATATTTCAAAATATGTCCCGGCATTCCATATTTATAGCAGACATTTTGTCCAAGTCTGCATTGACCAGGATGATTCTTGTGGCACTTAGGACATTCTGGCCTATTATTACCAGCGGGAACAGAGCTAATAGGTTGAATCGGTAGAGGCTTCTGATCCTGATGCCTTTGCTGGTTCTTGTTTTGTTTCTTGAACGGCCTCTGGTCCTTCTACTGAAAGTCCTGTCTTTTCTGTTGCCTTTCCTAATCAACATCTTTCCAATCCCTTTCAATTTGCAGGGATCTATCCACTGCTTCTTGATAGGTCTTGGCACAGATAGCCTAAAATTCATTTTGAACATAGGCTTCAATCTCTCCACGAAATGACTCAGCCTCTCCTCTGGGTCATTTCCTATCAATGGAACAAAATAGCACCCTCTTTCAAACTTCCGCACATATTCCTGTACGGTTAGAATCCCTTGCTTAAGGGTCAAAAACTCCCTCTTCAATTCAGACCTCTTACCAGCCGTGAAGTATTGCTCAAAAAATACTTGTTTGAAATCTGCCCAAGTGAGATTTATTAAATCTACAGACAATTTGACTCATTCCCACCAAATCATCGCATCCTCTCTCAACATATAGATAGCGCACCTTGGCCTATCTAAATCAGACATCTGGAGGTATTCAAAGATAACCTCCATTGATTTGATCCAACTCTCTGCCACTAGTGGATCAGTTGTACCACTGAATTCTTTTGGCTTCTGTCGTCTGAACTTTTCTTGAGGATCATCATTACTTGGTCCTCTGCTGCTGGAAGATTGGCCATTACCTTTATTGTTTTGCTCTACCAGCAGTCTTAACAATTGAGTAATATTAGCATTATTGTCAGTATTGGTTTCTTCTAGGGGAATATTCCTTCTACCTCTTCCTCTTCCTGAAATTTTATATTCTATAGACCATAATCCACCACATATATATATAAGAACATGCTAAATAATTTAAAGACAATGCTCTGAAAATAAACTCACAAGTTAGAGGAACGAGCGATGAATTCTGATTCAGCTGACGGTGCGTCTGTTTATCTCAGGAACGTTGCTCTGATACCATGTTGTGACGCCCGAACCCATGGAAATCACGAATTGGGGTAAATAAAAACTTTCGAATAAATCTGATTCAGCTGACGGTGCGTCTGTTTATCTCAGGAACGTTGCTCTGATACCATGTTGTGACGCCCGAACCCATGGAAATCACGAATTGGGGTAAATAAAAACTTTCGAATAAAGAAGAGCTGAAAGACAATTTGTTATAAGCTGTATTCCTTATAACTTAAAAAGAAATTGAAACACGAACAAAGCTGACAAACACGTATACACTTGCGCGCCAACTACTGACAAACATTTTTGCTGAAAAACAGATTCCATTATATATATTGAAATTGCGAGTTACAACATCTGAAATTCTGTTTGATTATACAACTGTTGTAATTGATCTAATACAGATGCCTAACATACAATACAAAATCAGCTATGACACGGAAAATGCTGGCCATTGATAAACACAACACCCAGCAGCTGCTGTCAGTTTTCACCTCCTGTTCGCTCCTCAGCTGTCATACCTGTACCATTTTAAAAGCTAATGAGCCTAGAGGCTCAGCAAGTAAAATCTGAGTAATAACAATTCCATTTAACGCAGGAAGAAATCTGAACATACATAACTTGAGTTAAAGGAATCATCAATACATAAACGTTTCATAAACATTTCTTTCTTTCATAAACTTGGAGACAGGGGATAATAGCCCAGATCTCATCATCAATATCATTTTCTTTAGATTTATGGCTTAGAATTTCTCCTTAGGTCCGTGTTGCACTTTGATCAAAATGACTTCCGATATCAGTTTTAGCATATAGCTCATATGAAAGGGCAGCCGACATCTGGACGACTACTCACCCTTCTCCTTGTGACCGTATGTTATTGTGAGGATTGAGAAATTCGATTAGTGATTAATCTGTTTCGTAAGATTAGTCACGTGATTTTGGGTTGTCGAATTTCTCTAAGTGTTAGAAACCAGTCGCAGCGAAATTCAAGAGTCAACGCGAGTCAACGGTACTGTAGCTCGTAGCTGGTGGAATTTAAATCAGTAGTTGCGCTTGGTGAGGTTGCTGCTGGCAGCAGGCGCGCAATTGTGAGAATGATCGAGGGAGAGACACGTGTTGGTCAACCTTTTGGCGTTGACTGCTTGATTGTAGCGCTATCAGCTGTTGCGTTGTGGGGCATTGTCCCAGCTGAATGACCAGCTGCTGTTTTGAGGAACCAGTCGTGGGAGCAACGCGACGTCGTTTTATTAAGTTGAAATGCAGCGTTTTGGATATTGCGTCTGGTACCAGTAGCGAGGGATCTGTTGCGTGGTTTATCCAGTCGCTAGGTTGGTTAACCAGCTATTGATAGATATGATGACGTGTCCTTTACGTCGTCGTTTTGAATTGTTTCGCGTAACCAGTCGCTGGTGGTTTTTGAAGGAATCTGTTACCAGATTTTGGTTGCTTCGCAAGAGAAATCTGTTGTCAGCTGGTGGAACGCTGCGGAGTCGTTTTGTTTAGTTGGAACGGTGTCGTTTTGATGCTACTTTGCAAATGCAACGCCTGGTGTTTAAGAGGAAAATCTAGTTTCTATTGAAAGCAACAACTGGTATCTGTTGTGAGATACCTACTGTTCACGACGTCTGGTTATTTTGAGAACAACAGCAGTTGGATTGAGATATATTTATAGATAAGTGTTGATCGACACTTAGAATTATCTGAACCTGATATTTCTTATCTCTATATCCAAAACCTCGTTTTAGCTACTGTTCACCGTGACTTTTCTCCGTCGATTGCCGCTGCTTCCCGCCGTTGTTTTGAGTGAACTTGGTTGCGCTGGATTCCTTGTGAGTTTCTCTACCGATTGTTACCCATTTGAGGCTGTAGAAAGACCTTGGGGAGGATCGCGAAGTTGCTGCTTTCTTCGTGTAGTGGAACCCGTTAGTTCTCTACTAATTTTAGCTTCTGGGTAAGCATTTTCCTACCGTTCTAAGCTTAGTATTGGCTGTAGTACTTCTTTAGAAGTAGAACTGGATTAGAGTTCTTGGCCGTGGGAATTTGTATGTTGAGGTTCAGATTTGAGTTAGATATGAATTAAGAATGAGATGCCTTGTACAGATTTCAGCTTCCAGGAACTTCGTTGTGGTTGGACGTGACCAGCGAAGGGTAGAATTATGCAGGAAGAAACTGCCGTTCCTTGGTAATTATCTGTTGAGGTAGAATCTACTGATTTGTATGCGCTGTTTACATATTCTATGCATGTAGAAATCAGATATGTTTTCCTTGTCATTCATGAATACATCTTGAGCCAAATTAATCGATTTATGACCCGAGATTAGAGCCACGTTGTGACTGGGCGACTGATGTGGTGTGCCTGAAAAGACCAACGCTATCATCGGAGTGGTGAGCGACTGACTTGTCGTTTCGGAATACCACCGAGCTGTGATGGCTGACGGGCCAGAATATCACGAACCGATGATTCCACCGGTTGATTTACTGTGTGGGTTTAGAGGCTTGACTGATTTTGATTTTCCAGTTGCCTTACTGGTCTTGATATCCGATTTTCCTTGATAGCCTCATGCATCTCATGACTTTAGATACTGCATGTTTATGAGTTGCTGTTTATTTTAGAGCTCTTCGTACTGAGGCTTGACCTCGTATTCTTATTCTGCTTTGTGTTGTTTGGGTCTGTGTTACCCATTTGCAGGATCTTCAGGTAACCAGGCTGGATCGAGTGGAGGGCCAACTGGACGATCCCCGTTTCCTCGAGTCCCAGTCTATTTATGATATGTATTGAACTGGGGGATGCCCCTTGTTTTATTGTATTTGGGGATCTGTATTTTGAATTGAATATTGTTGTTACCTGAATTGTTGGAGTTTGAGTTAACTCTTATTTTGATTATGAATATTTCGAATGATGTTTTAAGTTCAGTCCAATTGTATTTCGAAAATTTTTAAGCCCGATTTTACGCTTCCGTGATTATGTGCTAATTGTGCTCTAATCTTGTGAGATTAGCACGGGGCCTGACAGTTATCTATCCCATAAACCTTAAAATAACTTTTGTTCCTTTAACATCTTTTCTTTCTTTGAAATCTCCTAAAACATCATCGGGTTCCATCATTTAAAACTCTTGCTTCCCATTTTGTTCGAATTCGACTGCTGAAACTCATCGCTAAAATGAAATCAGTCGTAACAAAATGGAACAGTACTTTGAAACAAAACAGATCTTCATTTTTCACGTTTATCGTAAAACAGCTGTGAGAATATTTGTGAATACTTGAAACAGACGTAGTAAATGAAACGGCGTCGTTAGCGTAAGAAACAGATGTATCTTGGAATACTGTTTGAATAGTGAACAGCTGTAACTATGAAATAGAATTGGTCACTCAGCTGTTAACGAATTGGTTTTGGTCAAACAGATGTCAACGCAACTAAGTTGGTCAACTCAGATGTCAACACTACTTATACAAAGGCTTTCAGGTATTGAACAAACCAACGGCTGAATACAAATTAAAGCAACGGCTGGTTACGAACAAATGCAACAGCTGATTACGAAACAATGCAACTACTGGATACATCAATGTAATACAACAGCTGATGAACAAACTAACAGCTGATGACTCAACAATACAACAGCTAATTACGAAAACTGATGCAACAGCTGATGAACAATAAAACCAACAGCTGATATGAGAAATTCTCGAAACCAAAAGCTGACTTCAAACTTGGTGTTGCAACATCAAATCGACAGCTACGCTATCAGCTTTGATCTATCAAACCAGACTTCACACTGATTCGATTAACAACATCCGGTTACATAGCTTCCAATTCTGATATTACAACACTGAAAGGAAGAACATTCATAAACATACTTGAATCAAACTCAAATCCTCACTTCTATGGAATCTGTGATTATGTGAACTGCCTGAGCTACTGATTTGTATGCGCTGTTTACATATTCTATGCATGTAGAAATCAGATATATTTTCCTTGTCATTCATGCATACATCTTGAGCCAGATTGATCGATTGATGACCCGAGATTAGAGTTATTGACTCTTTGTATAACGATCTTTATTTATGAAATACGCATTTCTTTATGGCATTCTTTATTTTCGTTATGTAATAATGTTAACAATTGTGTTGGATAAAGACCTAGACTGCACCATAGTGTATGTTAGATGTGATAGTGGATATGATGCCTATAATGAAAGACATCTAATAGTCACTGTGTATTCTGAACTCGTTCCTAGTCGATTGGGCCATCAAAATGAGGATAAGGCCGCCCGAGCTTGAGACTAGCATCTGCGATGTGAAGTACCATGTTTCATTGGTTGGGAACATTGTGATGTTCTGAGCATGCAGATGGATAGTGACCTGGTGATCTATCGAACTACCCTCCTTCGGACTTTCCAAGTGGTTACCATTTGTCGAGTGGATAAGTCCGAGGTCTTGGTTGTACTGATTAGTCCTCACTACTCGAAACGTCATTGAGACTCTACATGATAGGCGCCTCACTTTGACCCTTTTACCGACTCACTTGGGGTCATTAGGTGGCGGGATTGGGTGAGGTCCCGATGCATGTAGGAGTCGATGCTTCGTTGTCGAGGATTCACTGCTCGCTTTCATGCGTGGATATCCTATGCTATCTGAGGAGATAATAGTGTAATAAATCTCTGGCCAGAGTACTGGATGTGTTTTAGGTAAATGGGTTTACCTAGTAACACTCGTGATGTCACTATTTAATCTCCAAGATGTATGCATAGTTATCGGATCTCTAGCGACTCTTGATTTACCAATGGTCGTTGATCTGATCGCGATATATGTGTTGAAAGGACCGTACTATATGCTAACCACGACCAACTGGTTCTTGCAGGCACTATCAGTGATACCTGGGGGATCATGGCACGATGTTGCTAGGCGCTTTACCATGATCCGATGGACAAGTCCGAAATTGTGATTTCGGAGTCATAATGATTGTGGGCCCACGTCTAGTTGTATACCTGAACCATTGAGGGTCACACAAGTAATGGATTCACGGTTCCCGCACGGAAACTGAGCTCAATGTGTTGAGCATAGGAGAAGGATTTTAGGGAGTGCGACTTTCTAAAAGTCAACAGGGGTCAAATTGCGATTTCCCAAAGTTGAGGGGCTAAACTGCTATTTTGGTCTAGGTGGTCTGAGAAATTTTTTTCACATCATAATACTCAGTTTTGGAAACTGTGTTCATCGGTCCGATCGGATCGGCGATCGGGATTATGATGAAGCCACGGTGATGGAAATGAACCTAATGTTCATATGGACCTGGGCCCGACCCAAGTCCATTGGGCCGGTTCAAGCCCATCACTTATTTATTAAATTAGACCTAGGGCTACAACTACAACACACTTGATACAACCCTAGCCTCGAAGTAGCCGCCCCACCCTCTCCTCCATACCTCGCCGCCGCCGACCGCCCCTAGCGCCGGCCGATTTTCACGTGGTCGGACTTGTTTCGATCACGTCGACGAGAAAATTCCGTTCGTGCCAAATTCGTCAGGCCTTCTAGTGCAGGCTGAAGAAGGAGTCGTGTTTCCGGTCGTGGACCTGATTAAGGAGGATCTACTGCCGCCTACCTTGAAGAGCCAGATTCCCTGTGAATTTGGTTGGAGCCAGGCGCCTAGACGCCAGCAAGGTGACACTCTATAAAACATCCTATACATGGTATCAGAGCCACGGATCTGTCAATACATAATTTGTGCCTTATTGCATCAAATCACAAATTTTCGTAAAAAAAAAAAAAAAACACGGCGGCGATGTATCTGCCGCACGACGGCACCGTAGCCGCCGCACGAAGGCGCTGTAGCCGCCGCACGTCGGCACTGTAGCCGTCGCACGATGGAACTGTAGCTGTCGCACGCTGCTCACGCGGCGTACCCGAGGCCGTGCCCAATGTGTTAGGTGTATGCTCTAGGTTTTGCGATTTTGGTTGTAAATAATGTTGATATATCTTTTATAAAGTGGGCCTGGTTTATGGCCCGTTCCCACCCCTTTAAAATGTATCCCAACGTGTCATGGATATTTAATTATAAATATTAGATTTAGTGGGAGGACACTCGAAGATGGTGGAGATAATGATCAAAGATATCGAAGACCGAAGATCTGTAAAACCGGAAGCCAATGTAATAGGATTGCATTGCATACTGCATTTCACCTAGGACTGGAACCAGGTCCGTGATTGGCAACCACGGACCGCATAGCTCTCGCGGTCGATAATCCCAAAGTTTTATATATGTGATATATATGTTAGTTGAATCCGCATGTTAAATTATGATTTAATTATTGATGAGACCAAATTTTTCAAAAATAAAATCCCTCGTTTTAAATATGATTTAAAACTGATATCAAGATTAAAACTTTATTCGATAAACTAAGGGAATTTAAATCTGTTTAAAATTTCCTACCTTCCATCAACAATGGGTGTACGTCGATGCTTCCCGCATACATGTCCCGGCTCATATTATTGAGGGGGTTATGTATGTCGGAAAGCTGTACACGTCATTGACACTTGTTGTGAGTCGGTTGGAACTCCCTTTAACGTTGGCTCATATTATTGGGGACGTTAAGGGGACCGTCCTTCATGACTCAACATTGATGGGTCATCTTGACACGTGATAGTAATCGGCGTCATATTATTGGGCGCTTACTGGACGTGAGGTGAATACATGGAGGTTGCACCGGTTGCAATTGGACTCTACCTTTTGAGGGTCATGGTTGGCTGATATTATTCGGGACCATGGTCGCTTGATTGGACTCTGTGTACCCACTAAGGAAACTTGCTTTCTCGATTTCATTAGAGAGTGGTGAAATCGTTAAAATAGTGGGAGGGTAATTCATAAAACTAAATGACCTTGTTTTATGTCTAAGCGAAACTTGCTTTCTCGATTTCATTAGAGAGTGGTGAAATCGTTAAAATAGTGGGAGGGTAATTCATAAAACTAAATGACCTTGTTTTATGTCTAAGCGTTTTTCATATATAGTTAGTAATGCATATCTGTTTTTCTTTTCAGTATAAACTGCTTATAAATTGTCTTCGATCAAAGTTCCACTTGCTGCTATACTGGATAGCAACAAGTTCACTGGTCTGAACTACCAAGACTGGCTTCGAAACCTCAATATTGTATTGGCTTCGGAGAAACTTCTCTACACGTTAGTGAAGAGCCCTCCGAAGGAAGCCCCTGCCGATATCAACCCTGAGGAGCTGACAAAGTTTAAGAAATGGTGGGATGACGAGCTTAAAACTCGATCGATGTCCAACGAAATGCAACGGTGCTTTGAGAAGACGGTGTATGCTGCTGACATACACCTTCATCTTAAGGAACTGTATGGGGAGAACTCTCGACATGAGATGTTCACCACTGTCAAGGAGCTTATGACGAGCCGCATGCGCGATGGGACTTCGGTCCGCAAGCATGGGGTTCGTATGATTGGGCTCATTGAAAAGTTGGTGGGCTTTGATATCACACTTCCACATGAGCTGTCTGTGGATTTGCTTCTCCTCTCACTCCCCGCTGCATTCGACCCCTTTGTGGTCAACTTTAACATGAACAAGCTGGAAGCCACCCTTGAAGAGGTGGTGAACATGCTTGTCGTGTTCGAGGGGACCATAAAGAAGGACAAGCCCGTCCTCCTTATGGGCTCTTCTTCCTCTCAAAGAAGGGGCCCAAACGCAAGGGCAAGAAGCGTTCTGCCCCTGCGAAGGAGGAAAAGCCCACTAAGAAGCCCAAGACAAAGGCTTCCAAGCCAAATAAGTCTGATGATGTTTGCCACCACTGCCACAAGCCTGGGCACTGGAGGAGGAACTGCAAGGAGTACCTCGAGCAGTTGCGAACTGCAAAAGGTATGTTCTATATGGAAATAAATATGTCTCTTAATTCGACTTCTTGGGTACTTGATACCGGATGTGGATCTCATATCTGCAATGATTTGCAGGTGATGACAAGAATCCGACGTCTTAGAGAGGGTGAGACCCACTTGAGGCTGGGCAATGGAGCAAGATTTGCTGCAATAGCTATAGGAGATGTTTATTTATTTCTGTCTTCAGATTTTAAGTTGTTATTGAAAGACGTTTTATTTGTTCCCGAATTAATAAAGAACATTATTTCTGTTTCTATGCTTGATAGTGATGGATATTCTTGTCTTTTTGCTAATTCGATTTGCAATATATAGAAGAATGAATGTTTGATTGGAATTGGGAACGCGAAAACGATCTATACACCTTAAAATTAAAACAAGTTCCAACTCGCGATGTGGAAACACATAAAACAACAATTAAAAGGAAAAACGATAGCTTAAACCCAGCACAACTTTGGCACGCTAGGCTAGGTCATATTTCCCTAAGTAGGATGAACAAGTTAGTTAGGAGAGACATGTTTGATTTGTCAGACATTAACTCCCTACCTACTTGTGTGTCTCAGGGAAAGATGACTAAACAACCCTTGAAGGGAAAGCCTGAACGTGCTCAAGGTCTATTGGATCTGATCCATACTGATGTGTGTGGCCCACTTAGCATTGGTACTAAGTACGGTCACACGTACTTCATCACCTTTACCGATGATTACTCTAGGTATGGGTACTTGTACTTAATGAAGCACAAGTCTGAATCCTTTGTAAGGTTCAAAGAATTCAGCTGAAGTAGAAAATCAGTTCGGGAAAAGTATTAAAGCACTCCGATCCGATCGAGGTGGTGAATACTTGAGTGCTGAATTTCAAGACTATCTCAAAGAGAATGGGATTCTCTCACAGTGGATCCCTCCGGCCACACCACAGCTCAATGGTGTAGCGGAGCGTCGTAATCGAACCTTGATGGACATGGTTCGATCTATGATGAGCTTCACTGAGCTTCCTACCTCGTTTTGGGGCTATGCGCTCGAAACTGCGGTAATGTTGTTGAACAATGTCCACACCAAGGCAGTGGATAAGACTCCATATGAGATATGGATGGGCAAGCCGCCCAAATATTCATACATGAGGATTTGGGGATGTCCTGCTTACGTGAAGCAGACAGTGGGAGATAAGCTCGATGGTAGATCCATATTATGTTACTTCGTTGGGTATCCAAAGAATTCCATTGTGTTAGGACAAAATTTATTAGTTTTGGTGATAACAAAATAAGACAAGAATTTCACAGGAGATCATTTTTCAGCCGACGTTATGTATTTCAGCAGTTGGACTATTCGTTGGATTTCAGCAGATGGTTTGCAATCAGTCGATGTTTTGATTTTAGCAGGTGTGTTAGATTCGAACGCAAGCATTTGAGAATTAGTGTGTTTTGTTAAGGAGTGCAAAACGGCATCGCTCGAAGTAGGCTAAACGACAGCGTTCAAGTAAGTTGGAACGACGTCGTTGAGATACACGTTTTCATATCAGCAGTTGAACCTGTCAGGGTAATCAGCAGGAAGAGTCTTCCAAGGTGATCAGCAGTTGCATTAGTTTATTCCATTGAAGGATGCAAAACGACAGCGCTTTGATATGATGAAACGACAGCGTATTGAATTACCGCTAAGATTCAGTGTTTGGGCTTGGTGATGAGGATAAACAGCAGTTGCACCTCTTAAGGAAAATGAGCAGGTAGCTACAGTTGTTTCAGCAGATGGCTACAGTGAATATTAATCAGCAGGTGATACTTGACAGCAAAACGATGTCGCTTAAATAAGTTAATACGACAACGTTTTGCCCTCGCACTAGAAAATCAGTCGTTTGGTTTTACAAAGGACCAGTCGATGGAAAAACACACATGTATCAGCAGTTGAATTCTTTCAAGTGTTTTTCCAGTCGCTGTATCTCTAACAACGATGACAAAGAAAGTGCTGATTATCAAAGTAATTTCAGGCGCAAGCTTAATCTATTCAAATGCGATCGTATACTCAAATGGAAAAGATCTTCAGGATCGTACTATTGCCTGGAATTAAGGAGACAAGGTAGGTACTATTTTGGGTAAATAGTACGATGTACAGAGGCCGTTTTTCATTTTTTGCACAGAAATGGAAAGAAGACAAAATTGGCTCTGTCAATGAGCAATTTACCTTGTAGTGGAGAAGTAATTACGGCGTACAATTTTGGGATCTGGTGTTTGTAGAAGGCCTACTTTCATCAAATCTTCTAGTGATACCTTCCGAGGAGGAAGAAGGGGAGACGTAGGACATTGAAGTCCGAACTTCCAGAAACAAATTTCTGAACTCTTGCTATTTACTTTATGCTTTTACATACTGCACTTATATATTGTGTGTATCTACTGTTCACAAGTCAATCGGTTTTATTCCGCACTTTTCATGTTAACCGAGAAACTTGCATAAAACTGAGATACCTTAAGTCTGGTAACTCGGACTTAAGTCAAGCCGTGTTGAAAACATTTTAAAAGATTTCAAAAATCGAAGGAGTTCATTCAACCCCCCCCCCCTTCTGACTCCTATTTGCTTAGTGATCCTATTTCTGAACCATCACTTTTATTCCAATTCAACCCCACCCCCCTTCTGACTCCTATTTGCTTAGTGATCCTATTTCTGAACCATCACTTTTATTCCAGATTTCACGTTTTCCTTTTTGGTTATCTAGTACCATTCTCTACAGAAGCTATCTTTCGAAAAGCTCACAACTCGAAGAACATTCACACAGAGATTACACAGTTTTAACCTTCGAGTTCATCTTCTGGTTCACCTTTGTTGAATCGAGTTTCTTTGCCTAGAAACCAGAAGATTTACAGACTTCAATAGTTGTGTATCTCATTGTAAAATCAATTTGAGTCTGTAACAAACGTGCTACTGAAAGCCGTTTTAGAAAAATTACTCAGTATTGTAAAACGGCAGTTGCGACTGCTTGTTGGTGTTTGATTAGGATAGGAGTTCACGTTAAGTGTTTCTTGCGTGACTGGGTGTTTGCAGAAGGCCTATAACCATCAAACCTTCTAGTGGATCCTAAAAGGAAGAGAAGAATGGGATACATAAGATATTTATATCCGAACTTCCAGAAACAAACTCTTGTTCCTCATCTCTTACTTAACGCATTTACTTACTATTTCACAGTTCACTGATTGATTGGCTTTATTCCGCACATATTTTGTTAGCCAAGAAATCAGCATTAAAACTGAGATACCTTAAATCTAGTAACTCGGATTTAAGTTAAGCGAGGCGCTTGTAAAACTGTTTTTAAAAGGTTTCGAAAATTTCAAAATACCAAGAGTTCATTCAACCCCCCCCCCCCTTCTGAACTCTTGCAACTGTTTTTCGAACCACACTGATCCTATCAGATATTGCAGTAGTACCATAATATCTTGGTCCCTTCCTGGGTGACCGGGTCCTCTATGCCATAAGTCCTTAAAATTGAAACTTTACTTCCTTTACTTTAAACACAACTTTTATACTTTGCTTTCGATCAACAATTTGACTGTGGCTCAACAAAAGTATGAATCAATCAAAATGAAGGATGGAGAGATGATGACGGAGTTCGACGAGCGATTCATTGCTGTTGTTATTGAGTTGACCAGTCTTGGAAAAGAGTATAGCAATAGAGAGTTAGCATTGAAGGTTATGAGAGCGCTGCCCAGAGAGTGGGATGTGAAGACGATGCCGATGCGTGAATCCAAAGATCTGAACAAGCTGGAGCTTCACGATTGTTTGCAAACCTAAAATCTTATGAGTTCGAGTTGGAGACAAGAGCTGAAGCTGCTCCATCAACATCCCAGGCGACAAAAGCATTAGTAGCTATAACTACAGAACAGTGCTCTCCAAGAACTAGCAAGACAGCTGATCAACTCAGCGATGATGTCATGTCCCTCTTCATTAAGAAGTTTGGGAAATACTTGAGAAGATCCTACAACCCTTCTACTCCTTATAATAATTTTCATAAATCTGATAAAGTTAATACTGATTTGAATTGTTATAACTGTGGTCGTCTAGGGCACTTTGCAGCTGATTGCAATAGGCAAAAGAAGGAGGGCAGAATTTAAAAATCTGAGAACTTCTTACACCCCCCCCCCCCCTTCTGAACTCTTGCAACTGTTTTTCGAACCACACTGATCCTATCAGATATTGCAGTAGTACCATAATATCTTGGTCCCTTCCTGGGTGACCGGGTCCTCTATGCCATAAGTCCTTAAAATTGAAACTTTACTTCCTTTACTTTAAACACAACTTTTATACTTTGCTTTCGATCAACAATTTGACTGTGGCTCAACAAAAATATGAATCAATCAAAATGAAGGATGGAGAGACGATGGCTGAGTTCGACGAAAGATTCAGCGCCGTGGTGATCGAACTGAACAGTCTTGGAAAAGAATATAGCAACAGGGAGTTGGCACTAAAGGTCATGAGAGCGCTACCCATAGAATGGGACGTGAAGACAATGGCAATGAGGGAGTCAAAGGACCTGAACAAGCTGGAGTTGCACGACCTATTTGCCAACTTGAAAGTGTATGAGTTCGAGTTGGAAACAAGATCAGAAGCTGGTCCATCTACCTCCCAGCCAACATAAGCTCTTGCTGCTACAACTGCTGAACCATGCTCTCCTAGCACCAGCAAGTCTGCTGACCAGCTCAGTGATGACGTCATGTCCCTCTTCGCAAAGAAGTTTGGGAAATTCATGAGAAGATCCTTCCACCCTTCCTCTCCTTACAATAATTTTAATAAATCTGATAAAGTTGCATCTGACTTGATATGCTATTACTGTGATCGTCCAGGTCATTTTGCTGCTGATTGCAACAGACCCAGGAAAGATGACAGATACAGACGAGACAACAAGAAGGATGAGCGACACAAAAGAGAGGAGGAAGATGATGAAAGAACTGTTGAAAGGTCCAAAGACAAGTCAAAGGACAAATTCAAAGAAAGATCAAAGGACTGACAGATGAGGAATAACAGCAACAAGAGACCCAACCGCAAGCATGACCGGAAAGTTTTGGTTGCTGAGGAAAGCACCAAGAACTGGGCAGACAGCGACTCAGAGTCATCCAGCAGCAGTTCCTCTTCTAGTGACAGTGAACAGGAGGAAGTTCATTGTCTCATGGATAACCAAACAGATGACGATGAGGTATTTGATTTTTCCAACGTTGAATTTACACGTGAGGATCTAGTTCAGGCACTGAACGATATGGTCCATGAGTACAAGACTCTATCTCACACATTTGAGGAAATCAAGGCCGAAAACGCAAGTCTGAAAAATAGTCAGCAAAATCGAGTTCTGACGAACTTGAGGATACTGACAGCTTAAAGATTGAGTTGAGTAAGCTGAGAATAGAAATGAATTGTTGAGAAGTGAGTCTAGCGAGCTCAAGGCTGAAGTTGAAAAGTTAACTAAAGAAATGAGCTCCTGGACCCAATCAGCTCGTGCTTTCCAAAAATTACAAGAAATCCAAAAGTCAGCACTTGATAGGGTTCACTTCAACCCCCCCCCCCTTCTGAACTCCTATTTTCTTAGTGATCCTATTTCTGGGACCATCAAGTGGTATCAGAGCAGGCAAATATCAGTTATTGAACAGTTGTGTTTTGTGCTTTATTACATCTAAATATGTCGTTTTCTCACAACAATATTCTTTTGTTTTCGAGGGAAGAGTATGATGACTGGAAGATTAGGATGCAAGCGCATCTAGCAGCCATGGATAACGACATGTGGTATGTCATCACTGAAGGACCTCTGAAAATCATGAAGCCAAATCTGGCGGTTGCAGTAACAAGTGGCGAGCCTCAGTTTCTTCCAAAGGCCAGACATGAATATACTAATGAGGACAAGAAAAAGGCCAACCTAGACAACGTGGCGAAAGACATATTATTCAAAACGCTGGACAAAGACACAAATATGTTCAGCAAGATCAAGAACTGCGCTACTGCAAAAGACATCAGGGAAAAGCTGACCCAGATATGCGAAGGAAATGATGAAACGAAAGAGAACAAGCTGAACGTGGCGCAGCAAAAATATGAATCAATCAAAATGAAGGATGGAGAGACGATGGCTGAGTTCGACGAAAGATTCAGCGCCGTGGTGATCGAACTGAACAGTCTTGGAAAAGAATATAGCAACAGGGAGTTGGCACTAAAGGTCATGAGAGCGCTACCCAAAGAATGGGACGTGAACACAATGGCAATGAGGGAGTCAAAGGACCTGAACAAGCTGGAGTTGCACGACCTATTTGCCAACTTGAAAGCGTATGAGTTAGAGTTGGAAACAAGATCAGAAGCTGGTCCATCTACCTCCCAGCCAACGAAAGCCCTTGCTGCTACAACTGCTTAACCATGCTCTCCTAGCACCAGCAAGTCTGCTAACCAGTTCAGCGACGATGCAATGTCCCTCCTCGTCAAGAAGTTTGGGAAATTCATGAGAAGATCCCTCCACCCTTCCTCTCCTTACAGTAACTTTAATAAATCTGATAAAGTTGCGTCTGACTTGATATGCTATATTAAAGGGAGTTCCGACCGACTCACAACAATTTTGTCAATGACGTGGACAGCTTTCCGGCATACATGACCCCCTCAATAATATGAGTCGGGCCATGTATACGGGTAGCATCGACGTACACCCATTGTTGATGGAAGGTAGGGTTAATTTAAACAATTTTAAATACCCTTTAGTTTATCGAATAAACATTTATCTTGATATAAGTTTTAAATCAAATTTAAAACGAGGGATTTTATTTTGAAAAACATTTTGGTCTCATGCATATTTAAATCTAATTTAAAACATGCTAACATGTGGATTCAATTAAACTATATATCAAATATATAAATAACATTGGGATGATCGATCGCGAGAGCTATGCGGTCCGTGGTTGCCAGTCACGGACCTGGGTCCAATCCTAGGGGTAATGCAATATGCAATGCAATCCTATTACAATGCTTTCCGGTTTTATAGATCTTCGGTCTTCAATATCTTGATTGTCATCTCCACCGTCTTCGGATGTGCTCCCACTAACTCTAGTAATTTACATTTAAATTGCTATGACAGATAAGGGAGACATTTATCAAGGGGTGGGAACGGGCCACAAACAGGCCCACTTTAAATGATAATCAAATATATATTAAAAACCGAAATCAAATAAAACCTATTGCATACACCTAACAAATTGGGCACGGCTCTCGATCACCCCAATCATGCAATTAATCTAATTAACATGCATAATTAAATAATCTAATTATTTATTGTAAAATCATATTCTAATTACGAAATCGTATTTTATAATAAAATCGTATTTTGCCGATAAAACAATTTTTAATCAACAAAATCATATTTTATTACAAAATCATATTTCATAATTAAAATCACATTTTATTAATTTTAATTGTATCATATTGGGTTTAAAAAAATTTTAGGCCCAAAAACTTAAAATTTCAAAATCGATCAAAAACGGGCCCGACATCGCATACCGGCCCGAAAGCTTCACGGGCTGCCCGGGACAGGCCCGAACTAAACCCTAAAAGAATTCGGACCAGCCGTCACGACATCGCCGGAAACTCGCCGGAGCATCGCCGGAGCATCGCCGGAGCGGCGGCCGGAGCGGCGGCGGCGCCACCACCACGAAGAAATCGCGGCGGCAGCGCGCGCACTGATTCGTACCTGCTGACCTGCAATTATACAAAGCAAAGTTTGGTACCCAATTTTACTTGGGTCCGGATTGGATTACCCCTTTCGGG
>KV010857.1:156409-191283 GCA_001598015.1 Dorcoceras hygrometricum | reverse complement strand
ATCCCAGACGCAAGAAAAGCAGAAGTAGCGAAGCGTTGCAACCAGGCTCAAAGTATTCAGTCGTCAAAGTAACCAGTCGCAGCAGTAGTAGACATGAACCAGCAGCGAAGCAGTTGACAAATTACGAAGAGTTATCAAAGCTGGATGTCAACTGCTGAGCTTAATTTAAATGGCGAAAACGACAAGAAGCCTGCAAAAGAAAAGGACACAAGGACTATTCCCTGTCGGTACTTTACAGAACACATTTGAACGGGAAGAATTTGCGTCCAACAGTTTGAATTTGAACAGAGGCTTATATATGAGAAGAACACCATTGAAGAACGGTCGACTAAGAGAGCTGCGTGTCTGCAGAGCTGAAGTCATGAGAGTTGTTGTTGTACAGAAAAGAGAAAATTAAAATGAGACAACAACAAAAGGGAAGAACACAGGAAGATGAAGCTGTCGACAATCATTCTTGAGAGGAGCTTATTGTAGTGTTGGCTGCTGAATCTTCATCAGCTCGTTTAGGAGCATTTCCCTAGTGTGTGAGAAACAGAGAGTTGAGAGCTTCATTGTCACCATCTCACACAGAGAGATTCATTCACATCTATTGGTGAATGAATCTCAAAACCAATTCACAACAGGTCCCGTCCAAGCGCGATGACGTAAAACTCATGTGTATGTAGTTAGTCACACAGTTGCGACTGGTGTGCATTGTTGAGTCTAGGAGTCCATACAAGTGCTTCTTGTGTGGGTGGGTGTTTGCAGATGTCCTGTAACCATCAAAGTCTTCTAGTGGAGCCTTCCGAGGTGGAAGAAGGGGAGATGTAGGACATTGAGGTCCGAACTTCCAGACAAATCAGCTGGTCCATTTCTTTAAAGCTTTCAGCACTTGCATATTTACTTTAGCATTCTCGCATTTCATAACACATTCAGCACGCACGTAAAACAGATTTCAGCACTTGCGTTTACAGTTAGCACTTGCACAATCTCGAACAGATTTATGTTGCACATAAATCTGTTTGAATCGTTTTAAAATACAAGGATTCAGTTCTGGTGTTTCCGCATGATTTTAATTTCATACCAGATCTGTCTCCGGTGCTCTTGTGATTTTTAAGTGTTCAAGAACATTGAGCTATTGCAGCTCCGTATTAGCAGCGCAAAATATTTAAATGAACTGTTTTAGCAGCGCTGCTAAGTTCCTTCTATTCAAAACAAGGACCAACAAGTGGTATCAGAGCAGGTTGTTCTTGAACGAGCACTAATTTTAAAATTCATGTGCTATGTTTTTAATGTTTTAACTCTTTTGAGAAGCTTGTTTATGAAGGCCAGATGATATATTTTAATATAGAACCGATTTTCTTTTGATGAACTGTCACGGGATGCACGAGTCCCGTGAGGATGCCAAGCTTCTATTTTCGTTGTGCTCTAAGATCACTTGGAGCGAGGCTCGGTCACAAGCACATGGGACGAAATAGAAGTATGAAAATCTGAGTTGTTCTCTGTTTACTGGTTCTGCATACATAAGTAACTCAGTAGCACATTGTTATTTGTAACAATATTTCAATGCTCTAATTTGTTTTAAATGTTCTGTTTTGCGGAATTTCAGCTGGTGCCAAAATCTTTGTTTTAAAATGTTTTGAGCTTATGTTATAAAAGACAGGGAGAGTGGCGTCACTGTCTTTGTTAATTTGAGCTATGCATCAGTTCAGTTTTCAAAATCATATAGCTCTTGCATACGGTGCTTCCCAAAGATGGTTTTGTTTTTCAAATTTAAAATTCCTGCTGTTACGTTGTTTTTGTTGTAACAGTGTAGGGAGTGTTTCTTTTTAAATTCATGGGAAGACCCAGATTCGAACTCTTTTTGATTCCCACAAAAAGGGAGAGAATTGTTATAACATGCATTGATTATTTAAGGTTTTGTGTAAATCAAAAAGGGAGAGATTGATGGATCTGTTTTGACAGATCCTGATTAAGTTTTGAATTACACAAAACCTGTTATTGTGTTTCTAACAATTCCACTTAGTGTACAGATTTCAGATCGAAGAAGAAGATGAACAGTAGCAAAATCTGTCCAGTCGATGGTTCTCAAGATGAAGTTCAGCAGTTGGTTTGGTTCATCATTGTAAACGGCAGCTGGATTAGCAATGGAGATGTCCAAAGTTGAGTCAGCTGTTCGTAATCAGGCGGAGGCCAAGTTAAACCAGCTGGAGCATAGTGAACCAGCTGGAACGATAAAGACCAGCTGCAAGCGCTTGAAGAGGAAGATGGACCAGCTGGAACAGCAAAAAGGAACCAGCTGGAACATCTAAGTGGACCATCGATGATGATGTAATCGGTGACGACATAATGTTCAGCAGATGAAGAAAGATCAGCTGGTGCGAGAGGACCAGCTGGAACAGAAGCTAAGAAGAGTCGCAAGCTGGAGCTTGAACGATAAAGATCAGCTGGAGCGCTAAGCGATGATGACATCAGCAGTGTCATCACAAAATCAGCAGTGAACAAGAAGTGCAAGATCTGGAATCAGCGATGATGACATCAGCAGTGATGTCATCACAATCAGCAGATGAAGAAAGTTCAGCTGGAGCGCTAAGCGTAGATGACATCAGCAGTGACGTCACCATTCAGCAGGAAGCTACAGTGATCAGCAGTTGAGCTAAAGCTATCAGCTGTTGTGAAGAGAAGCGCAAGAGAGAAGCGACGTCGTACAGGAAGATCTATCAGCAGAGAGCTACAGTGCAACCAGCAGTTGGTATTTGGAGTTAGCGATAGCAAAACGATGTCGTTTGAATTAATGGATACGACAGCGTTTTGCCTTCGCGCTAAGGATTTAGTAGATGCTCTTTGCGATGAGGAAAACCAGCAGGAACAACTCTCAAGAGTAACTAGCAGTAGCTTGTACATCCAGTCGCAAGCAACAGTACATCCAGACGTGAGCTACAATGAACCAGCTGTTGCTATGCATCCAGTCGCAAGATGATGTACCAGTCGCGAGCGCTTGTACATCCAGTCGCAAGCAACAGTAACATCCAGACGTGAGCTACAATGAACCAGCTGTTGCTATGCATCCAGTCGCAAGATGATGTACCAGTCGCGAGCGACAGTGGATCCAGTCGCGAGCTTCAGTGCTATTGCATATCCAGTCGACATGGTATCCCAGACGCAAGAAAAGCAGAAGTAGCGAAGCGTTGCAACCAGGCGCAAAGTATTCAGTCGTCAAAGTAACCAGTCGCAGCAGTAGTAGACATGAACCAGCAGCGAAGCAGTTGACAAATTACGAAGAGTTATCAAAGCTGGATGTCAACTGCTGAGCTTAATTCAAAAGGCGAAAACGACAAGAAGCCTGCAAAAGAAAAGGACACAAGGACTATTCCCTGTCGGTAATTTACAGAACATATTTGAACGGGAAGAATTTGTGTCCAACGGTTTGAATTTGAACAGAGGCTTATATATGAGTAGAACTCCATTGAAGAACGGTCGACTAAGAGAGACTGCGTGTCTGTAGAGCTGAAGTCGTGAGAGTTGTTGTTGCACAGAAAAGAGAAAATTAAAAGGAGACAACAACGAAAGGGAAGAACACAGGAAGATGAAGCAGTCGACAATCATTCTTGAGAGGAGCTTATTGTAGTGTTGGCTGCTGAATCTTCATCAGCTTGTTTAGGAGCATTTCCCTAGTGTGTGAGAAACAGAGAGTTGAGAGCTTCATTGTAACAATCTCACACACAGAGATTCATTCACATCTATTGGTGAATGAATCTCAAAACCAATTCACAACAGGTCCCGTCCAAGAACGATGACGTAAAACTCATGTGTATGTAGTTAGTCACACAGTTGCGGCTGGTGTGCATTGTTGAGTCTAGGAGTCCATACAAGTGCTGCTTGTGTGGGTGGGTGTTTGCAGATGTCCTGTAACCATCAAAGTCTTCTAGTGGAGCCTTCCGAGGTGGAAGAAGGGGAGATGTAGGACATTGAGGTCCGAACTTCCAGAAACAAATCAGCTGGTCCATTTCTTTTGTTATTCATTCAGCACGAACGAGCACTCCTTTTAAAACCTCATGTGCTATGTTTTTAATGTTTTAACTGTTTTGAGAAGCTTATTTTATGAAGGCCAGATTTGTTTTTATATAGAACTGGTTTTTCGCTTGTTGAACTGTCATGGGATGCGCGAGTTCCGTGCGGATGCCAAGCTTCTATTTTCGTTGTGCTGTAAGATCACCTGGAGCGAGGCTCGGTGACAAGCACATGGGGCGAGATAGAAGAAGGAAAAATCTGAGCTTTTATCTGTACTGGCTCTTCATATATATAAGTAACTCAGTAGCACTTGGTCATTTGAAATATTTCGATGCTCTGATTTGTTTTAAAATGTTCTGTTTTGCGGGATTCCAGCTGATGCTTAAAATTTTGTGTTTAAAAATGATTTGAGCTCATGTTATAAAAGACAGGGAGAGTGGCGTCGCTGTCTTTGTTAATTTGAGCTATGCATCAGTTCAGTTTTCAAAATCATATAGCTCTTGCATACGGTGCTTCCCAAAGCTGGTTTTGTTTTCAAATTTAAAACTCCTGCTGTTACGTTGTTTTTGTTGTAACAGTGTAGGGAGAGTTTATTTTTAAATTCATGGGAAGAACCAGATTCGAACTCTTTTTGATTCCCACAAAAAGGGAGAGAATTGTTAGAACATGCATTGATTATTTAAGGTTTTGTGTAAATCAAAAAGGGAGAGATTGATGGATCTGTTTTGACAGATCCTGATTAAGTTTTGAATTACACAAAACCTGTTATTGTGTTTCTAACAATTCCACTTAGTGTACAGATTTCAGATCGAAGAAGAATATGAACAGTAGCAAAATCTGTCCAGTCGATGGTTCTCAAGATGAAGTTCAGCAGTTGGTCTGGTTCATCATTGTAAACGGTAGCTGGATTAGCAATGGAGACGTCCAAAGTTGAGTCAGCTGTTCGTAATCAGGCGGAGGCCAAGTTAAACCAGCTGGAGCATAGTGAACCAGCTGGAACGATAAAGACCAGCTGTAAGCGCTTGAAGAGGAAGATGGACCAGCTGGAACAACAAAAAGGAACCAGCTGGAACATCTAAGTGGACCATCGATGATGATGTAATCGGTGACGACATCATGTTCAGCAGATGAAGAAAGATCAGCTGGTGCGAGAGGACCAGCTGGAACAGAAGCTAAGAAGAGTCGCAAGCTGGAGCTGGAACGATAAAGATCAGCTGGAGCGCTAAGCGATGATGACATCAGCAGTGTCATCACAATCAGCAGTGAACAAGAAGCGCAAGATCTGGAATCAGCGTTGATGACATCAGTAGTGATGTCATCACAATCAGCAGATGAAGAAAGTTCATCTGGAGCGCTAAGCGTAGATGACATCAGCAGTGATGTCACCATTCAGCAGGAAGCTACAGTGATCAGCAGTTGAGCTAAAGCTATCAGCAGTTGTGAAGAGAAGCACAAGAGAGAAGCAACGTCGTACAGGAAGATCTATCAGCAGAGAGCTACAGTGAAACCAGCAGTTGGTATTTGGAGTTCGCGATAGCAAAACGATGTCGTTTGAATTAATGGATACGACAGCGTTTTGCCTTCGTGCTAAGGATTCAGCAGATGCTCTTTGCGATGAGGAAAACCAGCAGGTACAACTCTCAAGAGTAACCAGCAGTAGCTTGTACATCAGTCGCAAGAAACAGTACATCCAGACGTGAGCTACAATGAACCAGCTGTTGCTATGCATCCAGTCGCAAGATGATGTACCAGTCGCGAGCTACGGTGGATCCAGTCGCGAGCTTCAGTGCTATTGCATATCCAGTCGACATGGTATCCCAGACGCAAGAAAATCAGAAGTAGCGAAGCGTTGCAACCAGGCGCAAAGTATTCAGTCGTCAAAGTAACCAGTCGCAGCAGTAGTCGACATGAACCAGCAGCGAAGCAGTTGACAAATTACGAAGAGTTATCAAAGCTGGATGTCAACTGCTGAGCTTAATTCAAATGGCGAAAACGACAAGAAGCCTGCAAAATAAAAGGACACAAGGACTATTCCCTGTCGGTACTTTACAGAACACATTTGAACGTGAAGAATTTGTGTCCAACGGTTTGAATTTGAACAGAGGCTTATATACGAGAAGAACGCCATTGAAGAACAGTCGACTAAGAGAGACTGCGTGTCTGCAGAGCTGAAGTCGTGAGAGTTGTTGTTGCACAGAAAAGAGAAAATTAAAAGGAGACAACAACGAAAGGGAAGAACACAGGAAGATGAAGCAGTCGACAATCATTCTTGAGAGGAGCTTATTGTAGTGTTGGCTGCTGAATCTTCATCAGCTCGTTTAGGAGAATTTCCCTAGTGTGTGAGAAACAGTGAGTTGAGAGCTTCATTGTAACAATCTCACACACAGAGATTCATTCACATCTATTGGTGAATGAATCTCAAAACAAATTCACAACAGGTCCTGTCCAAGCACGATGACGTAAAACTCATGTGTATGTAGTTAGTCACACAGTTGCGGCTGGTGTGCATTGTTGAGTCTAGGAGTCCATACAAGTGCTGCTTGTGTGGGTGGGTGTTTGCAGATGTCCTGTAACCATCAAAGTCTTCTAGTGGAGCCTTCCGAGGTGGAAGAAGGGGAGATGTAGGACATTGAGGTCCGAAATTCCAGAAACAAATCAGCTGGTCCATTTCTTTAAAGCTTTCAGCACTTGCATATTTACTTTAGCATTCTTGCATTTTATAACACATTCAGCACGCACGTAAAACAGATTTCAGCACTTGCGTTTACAGTTATCACTTGCACAGTCTCGAACAGATTTATGTTGCACATAAATCTGTTTGAATCGTTTTAAAATACAAGGATTCAGTTCTGGTGTTTCCGCATGATTTTAATTTCATACCAGATCTGTCTCCGGTGCTCTTGTGATTTTTAAGTGTTCAAGAACATTGAGCTATTGTAGCTCCGTATTAGCAGCGCAAAATATTTAAATGAACTGTTTTAGCAGCGCTGCTAAAGTTCCTTCGAAAAACAGGGACCAACAGAGACACATGACAGGAAATAGAAAGCTGTTAACAGACGTTATTCCTCACAAAGGAGCTAAAATTGTGTTTGGCGACAACGCTTACGGTAACACTGTGGATAAGGGTAAGCTTATCCACGGTAACATCTCTATTGCTGATGTCCTAGTTGTTGATAATCTTAAATACAATTTGATTAGCATTAGTCAGCTGTGTGACAAAGGTTACACAGTTCAGTTTCAACAACTCACATGCACGGTTCAGAGTCCTAGTGGTCTGACTGTGTTGGTAGAAAAATGTTCGGGGAATACCTACATTATCGATAGGTCAGATCAGCAGGAACGTGAACAATACACGGAACGTCGACCAAGAAAGTTCTCGACGCTGTGGCACCAAAGAATGAATCACTTAAACTTCAAAACACTTGCCAAGTTGAGGATATGGTTTCTGGTCTGCCAAAAATTAGCTTTTCTAAGGATAAGATTTGTGCAGCCTGCCAGCTGGGAAAACAAATCAAATCAACTTTCAAAAATAAAGGCGGAAAACGTTCTAACCGCTGCCTTGAGCTCTTGCATATGGATCTCTTTGGTCCTATTTCAATCACGAGCTTAGGGGGAACGTCCTACACCCTTGCAGTTGTTGATGATTTTTCAAAATATACATGGGTGTTATTTTTAAAAGCAAAATCTGAAACCGCCGACCAGCTGATAAGACTTTTAAAATGTTTGCAAAATGACAAATCTTGTTCAGTCAACCGGATAAGAAGTGATCGCGGTACTGAATTTCTAAATTTTAAATTAAATTCTTATCTGGAAGATTTGGGAATTAAGCATGAGCTTTCAGCAGCTAGAACTCCTCAGTAAAACGGGTTTGCTGAGAGGAGAAATCGCACTTTAAAAGAAGCTGCTAGATCTATGATTGCATATTCCGGTATTTATCAAAAATTTTGGGCAGAAGCAGTTAACACAGCGTGTTACACTCAGAATAGATCAATGATTAACAGGATGCACGATAAAACCCCATATGAGATCTGGAATGGCAAGAAACCTGATATTTCATATTTCAGGGTGTTTGGATGCAAGTGCTTCATTCATAACAATGGCAAGAAGCATCTAACTGCCTTTGAACCTAAATCTGATGCAGGAATATTTTTAGGTTATTCAACAGTGAGCAAAGCATTTCGAGTGTTCAACAATCGAAGCTTAACGGTTGAGGAATCAGCACACATCGTGTTAGATGAAACCAGCTTCAAGTCAAATTCAGCTGCAAGCTTACACGAGTTGTGTTCACGTCTGGAGTCAACAAGTATTGAAGAATCAGACAACGATGTGCCACAAAGACAATCAGCTGAGGGGGAACAACCAGCAGTGGTCACAATGCACAACAATATTCAACAAGATCCAACAGGTAATCCAGTTGTTATTGATGTAACTAACGTGGATCAGCCGCAGGATCAAATTACAAGTGCACCAGCTGCTGGTGGAGAAGAGACAATGAATCAAGACGACTTGATACCAGACGCTG
This sequence comes from Dorcoceras hygrometricum, assembly GCA_001598015.1. Classification (NCBI taxonomy): domain Eukaryota; kingdom Viridiplantae; phylum Streptophyta; class Magnoliopsida; order Lamiales; family Gesneriaceae; genus Dorcoceras; species Dorcoceras hygrometricum. The sequence continues at coordinate 182,771 of KV010857.1, read as the reverse complement.
CTCGACCAGCGACTGGACAACCAGCAAGCACCATTCAATTAGTATCAAGTCCACCAACTGGACGATCAGCCGCAAGGATTTGTGAGTCGGCATCTGGACCAAGAGCTGGACAACCAGTCGCGACCTCTTCTCAACTGGTATTAAGATCACCAGCTGGTGAACCAGCAGGCAGCACATCTAGACAACCAGCTGGTCAATCAGCAGCAAGCACTTCTTACCAGCAGGACGCAGACGCACAAGCTAGCGATTCTCCACATCTAATGGCGTCTGCTGATCCAGTAGCAGCGAATCATCCAGCAACACAGGGGGAACAACAAAGAACAAATCCCATTGGACTTGATCTTCGGTGGAATAGAAATCATCCACCTGAGCAAGTCATAGGTAATTTCGAATCCCCTATTCGCACAAGAGGCCAGCTATCTCAGTATGATCATTTTGATGCTGCTTTTCTTTCGCATATAGAACCAAAACAAATAGATGAAGCCTTAGCTGACCCAAGCTGGATAGAAGCTATGAAAGAAGAGTTAAATCAATTTGCACGTAATAAAGTATGGAAACTTGTACCTAGACCTAAAAATAATTCAGTAATAGGCACACGATGGGTCTTTAGGAATAAACTGAATGAGGATGGTGTAGTAACAAGAAATAAGGCTAGACTGGTTGCACAAGGATTTAGGCAAATGGAAGGTATAGATTTTGATGAGACCTTTGCACCAGTAGCTAGATTAGAGGCCATACGTATGTTCCTTGCATATGCTGCATATAAAGACTTCAAAGTCTTTCAGATGGATGTCAAGAGTGCTTTTCTTAATGGCGTCTTGACAGAGGAAGTGTATGTTGCACAACCTCCTGGCTTCATAGATCATACACATCCAGACTTTGTTTACAAACTGGATAAAGCTCTATATGGGTTGAAAAAAGCACCCAGAGCTTGGTATGACACACTCACCAATTTCTTACTTGAGCATCAATTCACTATAGGCACAGTTGATAAGACATTGTTTAAATTCGTTAAAGAAGATCATGTCTTACTTGTTCAAATATATGTCGACGATATTATCTTTGGGTCAACTAACCCCAAGCTGTGCAAGAAATTCTCCAAGTTGATGCAGGACAAGTTCGAAATGAGCATGATGGGGAAGCTGACATTTTTCTTGGGCTTACAAGTTCGCCAGTTGGAGAACGGTATATTCATCAACCAGGCGAAATATACTAAAGAACTACTGAAGAAATTCGGAATGGAAAATAGTTCAGCAGCAGCGACTCCCATGAGCTCCACAATCAAACTCGACAAAGATGAAGCTGGAACTGCCATCGAGGTATCTTTGTATCGTGGTATTATAGGCTCCTGTGCTGTCTGTATGTGTGCTAGATTTCAAGCAGAGCCAAAGCAATCGCATTACATTGCTATAAAGCGAATATTGATGTGAGGCTCTCTGCTCACAATTATCTTCTAATCTCATTATGTGGGCGATTCATTAAACTAACAAGTTTAATTTGTCTAATCTAGTAGTAGTTTTTTTTTTTTTATATGCGCAAGAGCTGGTCACGTAAAATTGTTCAGAACACTATTCAGTGTCCAAAAGCTGGTGTTATATTATACGACAACTGTACAATGTCTATCATTATTACCTCTACTGATTACAACATCTAATCAGTACTATAAAACCCGATTTTGTGTTACTACCATTAAACAGGTCAAGACTAAACCAGCAGCAAATCTCTAGTACTTTTTAGTCTTCGCCCTTTACATCGGTAATCAGCTCTCACTACCCTGGTCCCTTCAATTCAGCTCTCTTTTCTCCCTTTTGTCATGCACACATACAAAACAAAACAACAGCCGGATAACTTCGGTGAGAACATTTCTTAGTATAATTCAACAGGTATAAATAATAGCAATAAAACACAAAACAGTCTATCAATTGAAATAAAATGCAATGCATGATTCTATCTCATCTGTTCGGGCCCAGAATTGATTCCATTTCAGTTCGATGCCATCAAGATTCGTATATGATCTTGACATGAATATTCATCTATCGAAACCATCTCCGGCTTCGAAAATCAGGCAAACTCAGTCCTGGGCATTAGAATCAATTCAATTCTCTTCGATATGCAATCTCATGCAAATATAAAAGATCCACTACCTGTGATGGATCGACACATACAGAATTCAAGTTCTAAATCAAGAACAGTAATCAACATGTATGTCATTTCATCGGGATACTCAAGAAAACTCATTCTTGAGTAATCTAATCCCTGACTCTACTGTCAAATTATACCTTCGTATTCTCTGTTTTGAAAACACTTCACTTCTTGTTTTCAAACTCTGTTTCAACATTTCCCGGGAACTTCACAGAATCACAGTTCAATATCAAGATTCTTGGTGTTCCCAGTATTCGAATTCAATCTTATTTATAAGTGCAAGTCTCTGGTTCTGGTGGAATTTCCAACGCAATCGGTATGAATTCCACGTGTCATGCTGAGTATTAGTTTCCCAGATTAGGATATACTAACACCGCTTCGAAGCCAGATTCAATTTCATACATATCGATTAACAGATTCCTCAACTGTTATCAGTCGCCGTTCAATGGTTGTCATATAAGAAATCCTACGATTGGATTAATCCTCTCAAATACTCTCCTGCTGATCGCTAAAATCAATCGAGGAGATCAGCAGACGTCTATTAGCAGGTGCCTTCTTTTCCCCTCGTTAAAATTAGCAGAAGAAATCAAATGTTGTATTCGAATTACAATCTCGAAACGATACCGTTCCAACTAAACGAAACGACGCCGCAGCGTTTTACCAGCAGGCAACAATATCTCTTGCAAAGAACCAGATGCTGGTTGTCGAATTCCCTTCAAAACCCATCAGTAGCTGGTTATGCAAAAATTACTCAAAACGACGACGCGTCAACTAATCTAGACGACGCCGTACTAGATATGCCACATCGCTACCAACTGCTGGTCAACCAGCAGGCATCCATCCTTCACAACGATTCAAAACCAGCAATTGCACTTAACCAAACGACGTCGCTGCGCCTACAACAACCAGCAGTTTCACAAAGGAAACTCCTGCTGCTGGTTTCTACATGCAAAACAGTACTCGCCACGCGTCACTCCCTCGTGGATCCTTTCAGTTGTGCGCGCCAACCACCACCAGCAACCATCTCAAATACAACGCAACTGCCGAAACTAGTAGTCAACACTCAAAAACGTTGACTAACACGTGTCGCTTCCTCGATCTGTCTCGCGCTACCTGCAACATCGACCAACAGCAACACGACTAAAAACCAGCAGGTATATAAGAAAACTCCTGCAATAGTAATCAACACGTGGCATTTCTGCATTAACCCTTGTACTAGCACGTTTGCTGCCAGCAGCAATTCTTCCCACAAAACTACTACCATTGACTCTCGTTGACTTCGTTACTATGGACTGCTGCCGACCGATTTCTTTAATTCGCTTCGTCTAATTCCAACACTTAACGGAATTCAACGATATAAAAATCCTCAACACACACAACACTTCCAGAAGAAATCCGATATCATCAGTTATCCTTCATCAAAATCTATCATTTGAAAATCTGGAAATCTCGGAATTACTAATTCTCTTCTTAATTATTTCGGGCATTACATTTCTCCCCCTCTCAAATTTGAGTTCGTCCTCGAACTCATCAGCAGTCTCTATACATATATACATGTGAACCATGTAATAACAGAACTTGCAGAAAACTGACCTTATTGGAAAAAATATGGAATCTTTGCCTCATATCATCTTCCACCTCCCATGTTGCTTCGTCAACTCCGTATCGATTCCATTGAATTTTCACCAATGGTATAGTTTCCATTCGGAGTTGTTTATTCTTTCGATCAAGTATCTGAATCGGTTGTTCACAATAACTCAAAGTTTCATTGAGTTCAGCTTCATCAGCAGGAATAACATTTTTGTAACAAAGTTAGCCACATCTGCCTTCATTTGTTTCCACCAGTACTGCTTCTTCAAATCATTGTACATCCTCCTGCCTCCTGGATGCACACTGAATCTACTTCTATGAGCCTCATTCAATATCTGATATTTTAATTTTTACTATATCTGGGACAACCAGTCTACTATTTACATACAAAACAACATCCGTGTTCACTTTATACTCCGACTGATGTCCAGATTTAATCATTTCAACCGACTTCCGAATGCTCTAATCTCTCTTTTGTGCATCCTCTATTCGACTCAATAACTCAGGTTCAGCACTTATGGCACAAATTCTCATTGGCTTTCTCACTATTTCAAATATGTCCAGATTTAATCATTTCAACCGACTTCCGAATGCTCTAATCTCTCTTTTGTGCATCCTCTATTCGACTCAATAACTCAGGTTCAGCACTTATGGCACAAATTCTCATTGGCTTTCTCACTATTTCAAATAAATATCCCGATCCTTGGTGAGAAGTATCGCAATACATTGTAAAACCACCAGTACCCGAAAGGATTGTCAAAATTGGTGCTGTGTTTAACCTCTTTTCCAATTCAAGAAAACTGTTTTCACATGCTTCTGACCAAACAAACGGTGCATTCTTAGGTGTCAATTGGGTTATAGGCTTTGCAATCTTCGAAAAATCCCGAACAAAACGACGATAATATCCTGCAAGACCCATAAACTTCGAATTTGTGGCACAGATTTCGGTCTAGACCAATTAATCACAGTTTCAATCTTGCTGGGATCAACTGAAATACCATCTCCAGAAATAATATGGCCAAGAAAGACCACCCTTTGCAACCAAAATTTCACACTTTGACAGTTTAGCATACAATTTCTCATCTCGCATAGTTTGCAAAACTGTTCTCAAGTGGTTAGCATGATCACTTAGATTCTTGGAATAGATCAGAATATCATCAATGAATACGATCACACAATCATCCAAATACCTCTGAAAGACTCGGTTTATTAAGCTCATAAACACCTCTGGTGCATTGGTCAATCCAAAAGGCATAACAACAACTCATAGTGACCATACCTCGTCCGAAAAGTAGTTTTCGATATATCCTCATCTCTGACTCTCAACTGATGATAACCGGATCTCAAATCAATTTTTGAATATACTGACGATCCCTGCAACTGATCAAACAAATCATCTATTCGAAGTAACGGATATCGATTCTTTACCGTTGCTTTGTTCAGCTGCCGGTAGTCAATACACAATCTCATCGATCCATATTTCTTTCTCACAAATAAGACTGGAGCACCCCAAGGAGAAACACTTGGTCTAATGTATTCCTTGGCAAGAAGATCCTCTAGCTGCTCTTTCAATTCCTTTAGTTCAATTGGTGCCATTCGGTACGGTGCTTTTGATATCGGTTGTGTACCTGGCATCAATTCAATGCTGAAATATACCTCTCGATATGGAGGCAATCCTGGAATCTCATCAGGAAAGACATCATCAAATTCACAAACCACTGGTATATCAACCAGATTCAGGCTATCCTTCTTCACATCTATTGCATATATCAGGAATCCCTCTGCTCCTTTCTGCAATAGACTATTCATGGTAATAGCAGAGACCAAAGGAATTCTGGCTCGTGATCCTTTACCATAGAATTTCCATTCATCTGCTTTCTCAGGTCCGACCACTTTCTGAAAACAATCTACGATTGCCCTGTACTTGGTTAACATATCTATGCCAACAATACCATCAAAATCGGATAATCCAAGCACCACACAATCAATATCAATCTCATGTCCCTGTTTCAAATTCGCAAATTCTGCTCCTTTATCCTTCCGATAAGAAACTGGGAAGAATCTCTGGTAAAAAGCGGTTCTAAACACTGTCCAAGTAACCACTGTGCCCTGATTTTCCAGTGCTTTCTTCGTTGCCACCCACCAACTTTTCCCAAGACCATGCAACTGGTGTACAATTAATTTCACCCGACGATCATCGGTATAGTCAAGCGCTTCAAATAACTGTTCTATATCTTCTAACCGGTTTTCACAGTCTATCGCACTTTCGGTTCCTGTCAAATTCGGTGGTTTAAAAGACTGAAATCTTTTCAACAAGGTTTCCATCGGGGTAGCAGCGGCCTTCAGTACATCAGTCGATATACTACCCTGCTCAATCTGTCTATTAGTTGCTCTTCGAGGAGGCATATCTAAACATCAAACAGACTGATCAAATTTCCTCATCAATTGCTAATAAGTCAGTCTCAGTCCCTCCTCTGAGTAACATTCATGAATATACTGCTTCTCAAGAGATTGAGTTCTGATTCAGGGGTAATTCAATACATGCTACTTATTCTCTTCTCAAAGAGCATGTAATTCTTTCAACTTCTCGGTATACTCTTACCATTTTTATCACAATAATCAAGTGATATAAATTCAAAACAGTAAGCCATATACCACACAAGCATGCAATCAATGGTTATGAGATTAATCAGGATAAATCAATCTACCCCACTCATCTATCTTAATTCAGTATCTTAATGGTTTAATCAGCTCTGATACCACCTGTTGTGAGGCTCTCTGCTCATAATTATCTTCTAATCTCATTATGTGGGCGATTAATTAAACTAACAAGTTTAATTTGTCTAATCTAGTAGTATTTTTTTTTATATGCGCAAGAGCTGGTCACGTAAAATTGTTCATAACACTATTCATTGTCCAAAAGCTGGTGTTATATTATACGACAACTGTACAATGTCTATCATTATTACCTCTACTGATTACAACATCTAATCAGTACTATAAAACCCGATTTTGTGTTACTACCATTAAACAGGTCAAGACTAAACCAGCAGCAAATCTCTAGTACTTTTTAGTCTTCGCCCTTTACTTAGGTAATCAGCTCTCACTACCCTGGTCCCTTCAATTCAGCTCTCTCTTCTCCCTGTTGTCATGCACACATACAAAACACAAAAACAGCCGGATAACTCCGGTGAGAACATTTCTCAGTATAATTCAACAGGTATAAATAATAGCAATAAAACACATAACAGTCTATCAACTGAAATAAAATGCAATGCATGATTCTATCTCATCTCTTCGGGCCCAGAATTGATTCCATTTCAGTTCGTTGCCATCAAGATTCGTATACGATCTTGACATGAATATTCATCTATCGAAACCATCTCCGGCTTCGAAAATCAGGCCAAATCAGTCCTGGGCATTAGAATCAATTCAATTCTCTTCGATATGCAATCTCATGCAAATATAAAAGATCCACTACCTGTGATGGATCGACACATACAGAATTCAAGTTCTAAATCAAGAACAGTAATCAACATGTATGTGATTTCATCGGGATACTCAAGAAAACTCATTCTTGAGTAATCTAATCCCTGACTCTACTGTCAAATTATACCTTCGTATTCTGTTTCAACACTTCCCGGGAACTTCACAGAATCACAGTTCAATATCAATATTCGCGGTGTTCCCAGTATTCGAATTCAATCTTATTTATAAGTGAAAGTCTCTGGTTCTGGTGGAATTTCCAACGCAATCGGTATGAATTCCACGTGTCATGCTGAGTATTAGTTTCCCAGATCAAGATATACTCACATCGCTTCGAAGCCAGATTCAATTTCATACATATCGATTAACAGATTCCTCAACTGTTATCAGTCGCCGTTCAATGGTTGTCATATAAGAAATCCTACGATTGGATTAATCCTCTCAAATCCTCGCCTGCTGATCGCTAAAATCAATCGAGGAGATCAGCGGAAGTCTATGAGCAGGTGCCTTCTTTTTCTCGTTAAACTCAGCAGAAGAAATCAAATGTTGTATTCGAAATTACAATCTCGAAACGACACCGTTCCAACTAAACGAAACGACACCGCAGAGTTTTACCAGCAGGCAACAATATCTCTTGCAAAGAACCAGATGCTGGTTGTCGAATTCCCTTCAAAACCCATCAGCAGCTGGTTACACAAAAATTACTCAAAACGATGACGCGTCAACTAATCTAGACGACGCCGTTCTATATATGACACATCGCTACCAACTGCTGGTCAACCAGCAGGCATCCATCCTTCACAACGATTCAAAACCAGCAGTTGCACTTAACCAAACGACGTCGCTGCGCCTACAACTACCAGCAGTTGCACAAAGGAAACTCCTGCTGCTGGTTTCTACATGCAAAACAGTACTCGCCACGCGTCACTCCCTCGTGGATCCTTTCAGTTGTGCGCGCCAACCACCAGCAGCAACAATATAAAATACAACGCAACTGCCGAAACTAGTAGTCAACACTCAAAAATGTTGACTAACACGTGTCGCTTCCTCGATCTGTCTCGCGCTACCTGCAACATCGACCAGCAGCAACACGACTAAAACCAGCAGGTATATAAGAAAACTCCTGCAATAGTAATCATCACGTGGCATTTCTGCATTAACCCTTGTACTAGCACGTTTGCTGCCAGCAGCAATTCTTCCCACAAAACTACTACCATTGACTCTCGTTGACTTCGTTACTATGGACTGCTGCCGACCGATTTCTTTAATTCGCTTCGTCTAATTCCAACACTTAGCGGAATTCAACGATATAAAAATCCTCAACACACACAACACTTCCAGAAGAAATCCGATATCATCAGTTATCCTTCATCAAAATCTATCATTTGAAAATCTGGAAATCTCGAAATTACTAATTATCTTCTTAATTATTTCGGGCATTACAATTGAAATATTTGAAGGGTACTCCTAACGTTGGTCTTTGGTATCCCAAAGACTCCGGCTTTTAGCTAATTGGGTACAGTGATGCAGATTACGCAGGTTGCAGGATTGATCGCAAGAGCACAAGTGCAACGTGTCAATTCTTAGGGGATCGACTGATTTCCTGGTTTAGTAAGAAGCAGACATCAATTGCCACGTCAACAGCCGAAGCAGAGTATCTTGCTGCTGGCAGTTGTTGCGCTCAAATCCTCTAGATTCAACATCAATTGAAGGATTATGGCATTGATGCTTCTGAAGCTCCTATTCTCTGTAACAACACCTCAACAATTGCGATCACCCAGAACCCTGTGCTGCATTCAAGGACCAAGCACATCGATATCAGGAATCATTTCATAAGAGACCATGTGCTGAAGAAGGATGTCCGGTTGGAGTACGTGTCGACGGAGCAACAAGTTGCTTACATCTTCACAAGCCTCTGCCAGACGCTAAGTTTTCTATTTTTAGAAACATATTAGGTCTCCTTGAATTGCCTTGATTTGTCTGTGCGCTAACAAATTTGCAGATTGAAAGCTGTTGCATAACTCAGCTGCAAGTCACTTGTTCAGGCGGAACAATAGACTACCAGTCGAGGGAAGCAACTTACGTTGGAGAATACCAGTCGCAAGGTACCAGTCGCAAGATACCAGTCGTAGAGTATACCAGTCGCAGGTATGTATCAGTAGTAGGGGGAACCAGGAGCTGATTTAATAAGCGTGACGTTAGCAGAACATGCTACGCCTGGACATACTCAGTTGTTGCATGTATAATGTTGATGCTTATATGTGACCAGCTCCTGTCACCCTCAACGAAATATTAAACCAGAAGTAATGTTTTTATATTTACTGTACCAGCTGTGACGTTTTAAACATTGGCGCGAATCTATTTATTTTTGTATTTTATTCGATTAAACTTTTGGAAAATATCTTCACCTGTACGATTAAAATTGTTTGAAAAGTTTCAAATAATTTCCAACAGTGTACGCGCTAACGGATGGTTGACACGTGTTGTTACCATACGAACCGTCACATCGAAATGTTTTCTCTCTCCAGTACCTTTTCGCATTCCTTACTTTATTTACGGCGTTTCCCATTTCAATTACTCTTACCTTGCTCTATTCTCTTCGAGTGTTCTTGAATATTTCTCTCGATAGTCTTCTCTGCGTATATCTTTGAAAAGCTTTTCAGGTGTTATTTTCGACAATCTAAAATCATAAATGGCGTCTTCATTCTATAGCAACTCTCAGCATGTTGATTTTGAATCTGTTCTCACCATGGAAGATCCGGGTATGGTTTCAATGTTTCAAGCTCTAATCTCCTCTGGTCTTGAGGGTTTCTTGGGTTGTCCTGCGGTGGTTTTTGAATCAGAGTTGGTTGATTTTTTCAACAATGGTTCTGTAAAGGACGGCCTTGTGATCAGTACTGTGCACGGCGTATCGATTGAGATTTCGGAGCAGTTGTTGGCGGAGACCTTTGAGTTGCCAGTGGATGGGCTATCGGAGTTATCGGATATGCCTAAAGATAAGATTTATGATGCTCGGAGCATCGTTTCATTGTCAGGAGAGCCGGTGAATTTGTCTGGGCGGAAGGGTCAGATGAAGATAGAATATCGCCTACTGTGTGATATAATGGCAAAATCTATTTCAGTTAAAGCAGGGTCATTCAATGCTCTCACAGTGGAGAAGTTTGCTTTGTTAAAAGCAGTGGTCTGTGGCGTAAAGATGAACTGGGCTAGTGTTTTGTTCAATATCTTTAAGAAAATGGTTACTCCCGGGGCTAAGCAAGCCAAGGGTTTTGCTGTCCAAATAAGTCTATTGCTGGAGAACATTCCTAATTTGAACTTGGGTGAATCTTCGGAGTTTCCAGTCTCCAAAATACTGACGGCAAAGACGGTGCATCGCTATATCTCTGTCACTGATAAAGAAAGCACCCAGGAAGTCGCTGATGCCTCTCCGGTGAAGCAAGCACCAAAGAAACCAAGGGCATCAAAGAAAAGACCAGCTGCTGTTCCAGTGGAAGCACCAGTTGTTAAGAAGAAAAGATCTTTAAAGAAGAAATCGAGCTCTTCTCAATCGGCCTTGGAGATGGTGGTGGTAGCCCAGGAAGCCATTCCTATACAAATTATTCCTGATACACCAGCTGTAGAGCCTATGGTTGAGGACCAGCAGGAAAGAATTGTTGAACAGCACCCAGCTGATGAGGTTGCTGCTACGGCTGGTGAACAAGAACCAGTCGATGAGCAAGTGGAAGAACAACCAGCGGTTGAATCATCTTTGGAGAAACCGGCTGCTGAAGGTGCTGCTGAAGAAACAGAAGATGATATTAGCGAGAAGGTGATGAACCTGTTGTTGAGCCAGTCATGGATAACGTTGTGAATAATGAGGTTTCTATTGCTGATGATGTGGATACTATCATTCAGCAGGTACTCTCAGAGACTGTACAGTCAGCATCCACTGAGGAAGAACAAACTTAAGAATTAGATATTCGTGGTTCTGCTGTTACAGGTCTTTCAACCGTATCAATTGACGAGTGACATTGGTTCGATCTTTCCCATGAGGAACTTATTGCTAGATGGGATGCAGAGCGACCAGTTACTACTCCTCCTGACACTGATGAAGAGATAGAGGTTGAGAGGAAAATTGGAATAGCTGAGGGTGTACAGGTATCTTTCTCCAAGCCGGAGTATACTATGGACGAACAAGCGGATATGGAGCTAAATGATGATGATACGTTTGTTTATGAGTGGTTTGATGCCGATGAGGCAATGCCTTTGGACGAAATCATAATGACTATTCCAGCTGAACTTCCACTGCCTTCGGCTGAAGTAGAAATTACAAAAATCGTTCATGGTGCGACAGTGTATTTTCCAGGGGTTGAGGAAGGAGATTGGTACAAGGCCACTCTTCCAAGTATTCACCCTGAAGAGAAAGGAAAGGAGCCTCTAGTCCTGAAAGATCCGGCCAAGGGTAAGCCCCCGAAAGAACATTGCTCTTTAATTTGTGCAGATATAGATCTGCTTGTACAGCTTCGTGAGAAGGTAATCGATGAGGTGGCAAAGGTCTTTCATTCTTTTAGTTTGAGTAGATTGGCAAATTTTCAAATCGATGAATCTTATTTTCCTAAGGAGCAACAAGTTTTGTATTGGGCGGAGGAAGAATCCACAGGAGTGGCACTTCAACGCAAAATGTACATACTTTTGAAGTATAGAGCAGTGCTACTGAGAAAATATTTGGACGGGTGGATAGTAAATTATGTACCCGGCGAAGGAGACTCGGAGGTTCACCTCAAAGTTATTGATATGCTATCCGATCTTCTTTGTTTTTTCTTGGAGGAACTCAAGCAGCAATCTATGTTTCACGGTCTTCGATGGGATAGGCCTTGCTGCTCAATGTTGTTTGAAGGTCGCTTGGGTAGTCACAGAGTTATTCCTGCATAAAATACTTTTGAGGTTTCTCGCCAGCGCCGGTATGATGACACTCTTCCTCTGGCGAGTGAATTTTTTCAGATTGATGAAGAAGAGATGGGCCGATATCTGTATAGAGGTTGCACTTTTTGTTGTTTCGGGCAGGCTTCTTCCAATGGGTTCTATCAACTTCAGCAGATCTTGTTTAGTGGGTGCACCAGTTTTTAGAGTTGCTCTCAGCCAGTCTCCGGTTTTTTCTTTGCGAGTTTCTCAGTTTTGCTCGGTATTTGTTGATTTCAGTGTGTTTAGTTGGCTTCCTTCTGCGGATATAACAGATTTTCTATCTTCAATTGCGTTGAATAGAACGGTTTCCAGAAGTGCTCAGATTTCTTAGAATACAGTCTCAGTTGTTCCAAGTGTACAGTTATCTTTAGAGCAGCGCCAGTCTTCTTCAACTTCTGCCGACAGTTCTTCCTCGTTGCATTTTGATACGACAGATGTAGATGCTACCGTGTCTTCTCTACCTCCTGTCTATCTAGAGTTTTCTGCTGCTCTTGCTGATTTTCAAGCTATTCTATCGGAGCAGATTAATGAATCTCAAAGTGGCATTTCCTCCAGGCTGCATAAGATTGAACAAGGCCTTCGTGATTCCCTGCACGAACAAGTAGCAGTCCTCAAAAATTTATTTCAGGACGCACGCCAAGAAGGTCTCTCTATTGATGATGTCCAGACTCTGCGATTTAACGAATTCCGCAAGAATATTATAGCTCAAAATGCTTCTATCTTTGTTGGACTGGCGGATGTTCGAAAGGAGGTGCAGGAAGTAAATGCCAAAGTGGACATTATGGACTCGCGCTTGAATGACATTCAAAAGAATGTTGAGGAAACCAAGGAGGCTCTTTCTCACCAGCTTCTGGAATTTCAAAGTCAGGCACAGGAAAATCAGAATATTCTTCATGCCCAATTGAGCGAGCTTGTAAATTATATTAATCGGGCGGTGCTGACAAAAAGGGGGAAAGTAGCAGCCGAGGACCCCAACAGCCTTCGAATGTTCAAATCATAGATAGTGGTACAGGCGGTGGTAGTGCTGTAAGAACACCGGACTTTTCACAAAGGATTGAAATGGTGCAGAGACGCATTGTAGAGAATGTGTTGGATGCTGATCGTAACGCTGAATCTCTTGAAAGATAGGCAGCAGATGAACGTGATAAGGAAAGAAGGAGAAGGGAGGCGAGAATGTAGAAAAGAAGAAGAAAATTTTAGGATAGGATTTCTGTCAAATTTTTGTACAACTCTTATGTACAATTTTTATGAAAAATGAAATTCTGATTACCAGCAGTTCGTGTGCAATTTATTTTTGCATATCTTCTTATCTCGGCTGCTGAAGTTTTGTCATCACCAAAAAGGGGAAAATTGTTACGACAAAATTTATTAGTTTTGGTGATAACAAAATAAGACAAGAATTTCACAGGAGATCATTTTTCAGTCGACGTTGTGTATTTTAGAAGTTGGACTATTCGTTGGATTTCAGCAGATGGTTTGCAATCAGTCGATGTTTTGATTTCAGCAGGTGTGTTAGATTCGAACGCAAGCATTTGAGAATTAGCGTGTTTTGTTAAGGAGTGCAAAACGACATCGCTCGAAGTAGGCTAAACGACAGCGTTCAAGTAAGTTGGAACGACGTCGTTGAGATACACATTTTCATATCAGCAGTTGAACCTGTCAGGGTAATCAGCAGGAAGAGTCTTTGAAGGTGATCAGCAGTTGCATTAGTTTATTCCATTGGAGGATGCAAAACAACAGTGCCTTGATATGATGAAACGACAGCGTATTTAATTACCGCTAAGATTCAGTCGTTTGGATTTGTGATGAGGATAAACAGCAGTTGCACCTCTTAAGGAAAATGAGCAGGTAGCTACAGTTGTTTCAGCAGATGGCTACAGTGAATATTAATCAGCAGGTGATACTTGACAGCAAAACGATGTCGCTTAAATAAGTTAATACGACAACGTTTTGCCCTCGCACCAGAAAATCAGTCGTTTGGTTTTACAAAGGACCAGTCGATGGAAAAACACACATGTATCAGCAGTTGAATTCTTTCAAGTGTTTTTCCAGTCGTAGTATCTCTAACAACGATGATGAAGAAAGTGCTGATTATCAATGTAATTTCAGGCGCAAGCTTAATCGATTCAAATACGATCGTATACTCAAATGGAAAAGATCTTCAGGATCGTACTATTGCCTGGAATTAAGGAGACAAGGTAGGGACTATTTTGGGTAAATAGTACGATGTACAGAGGCCGTTTTTCATTGTTTGCACAGAAATGGAAAGAAGACAAAATTGGCTCTGTCAATGAGCAATTTACCTTGTAGTGGAGAAGTAATTACGGCGTACAATTTTGGCAGTGATTCAAACGGGATTTATTTCCTTTGAAGCATTTATGACCGTTGCAATCGAAGCCTATATATACCAGGAGCTGGATTGAAGAAATTATCCTTCGCTATTATCATATTGCGGTCACGCTGTCAAAATCTATCTAGAGCTTACACTCCATTGAAAAGCATTCAAAAGCTCAACCACTCGAAGAACTTTATCTGTTGATATTCATTGTTATACCTTCGAGTTTCAATCTCTGATTAATCTTTGAATCGAGTTTCTTTGTCTAAGACTATTATCATATTGCGGTCACGCTGTCAAAATCTATCTAGAGCTTACACTCCATTGAAAAGCATTCAAAAGCTCAACCACTCGAAGAACTTTATCTGTTGATATTCATTGTTATACCTTCGAGTTTCAATCTCTGATTAATCTTTGAATCGAGTTTCTTTGTCTAAGAAACCAGAGATTTTATAGTACTCATAGCTCTGTATTCATTGTTAAATCAATTGAGTCTGTAACGAACTTGCTGTGCAAAGCAGTTCGAAAAATATTGATAAGGTTTGTAAACCAGCAGCTGCGTCTGCCTGGATTGGTGTGGATATTCTAGGAGTTCTCATAGCTGCTGGCTTTGGGATCGGGTGTTTGTAGAAGGCCTACTTTCATCAAATCTTCTAGTGATACCTTCCGAGGAGGAAGAAGGGGAGACGTAGGACATTGAAGTCCAAACTTCCAGAAACAAATTTCTGAACTCTTGCTATTTACTTTACGCTTTTAGATTTCAAAAATCGAAGGAGTTCATTCAACCCCCCCCCCCTTCTGAACTCCTATTTGCTTAGTGATCCTATTTCTGAGACCATCACATTGGATACTACTTCTACTATCCATACGAAACAAAAGTGTTTGTTTCTAGAAATGCCACATTTATGGAAAAGGAATTTCTACTCGATATAAAAGGCAAGATAGTAGAACTCGAAGAGGTTAGAGAACCGTCTGAAGTACCAAGTGAGTCTCCCACACCTCCAGAGCAAGTACCAGAAATGGTTGCACCTAGGAGATCTGAAAGGATTCCTAGGGCTCCTAAAAGATATGGTTTTCTCCTTGAAGATGATAAAAATGATCAAGTTATTGGATGTGATCCAAGAACTTTCAAGGAGGCAATTTCCGATGCTGATTCTAATTTATGGCTTGAAGCAATGCAGTCTGAGATTGACTCAATGCATGCTAACCAAGTTTGGACTCTAGTTAATCCTCCCAAAGGAATTGTTCCTATTGGGTGCAAATGGATATACAAGAGAAAACTTCGGCCTGATGGTAAGGTACTGACCTACAAGGCGCGAATGGTCGCAAAAGATTACACTCAAAGGCAAGTTGTTGACTATGATGAAACCACCAGTCGCAATGTTCAAGTCAATTAGAATCCTACTTGCCATAGCTGCATGGTACGACTATGAGATATGGCAAATGGATGTGAAAACTGCGTTTCTCAATGGAAACATTAAGGAAGAGATCTATATGACGCAGCCTGAGGGTTTCACATCTGTAGGAAGTGAGCATAAAGTATGCAAACTTCAGAGATCGATCTACGGTCTAAAACAAGCATCGAGGAGTTGGAACCTGAGATTCGATGAAACAATTAAGGAATTTGGTTTCATCAAGAATCCCGAGGAGCCATGTGTATATAAGAAGGTAGTTAAAAGCGCTGTGACATTCCTTGTACTTTATGTTGATGACATTCTACTCATTGGGAATGATGTAGGAATGCTGCAATCAACTAAAGTATGGTTGTCTAGTAGATTCTCGATGAAGGACATGGGTGAAGCATCCTATATTCTTGGAATACAGATCTATCGGGATAGATCGAAAAGGATGCTCGGACTCACCCAAGCTACCTACATCGATACCATACTTAAGCGGTTCTCTATGGAATTGTCCAAGAGAGGACACCTACCTATGTGCCACGGGGTCACTCTATCTAAGTCTATGTGTCCAAAGACTGATGAGGAGATAGAGAGTATGACACGTGTGCCATATGCCTCGGCAATAGGTAGTATTGTGTATGGCATGATCTCAACTAGATCGGATGTCGCATATGCTCTGAGTGTCACGAGCAGCTACCAGGCCAACCCCGGTCAAATGCATTGGAAGGCTGTGAAAGATATTCTTAAGTACTTGCGAAGGACTAAGAATATGTTCATGGTCCATGGGGGTGGTTAACTGAAATTGGAAGGCTACACTGATTCTAGCTTCAAATGTGACGTGGATGATTCGAAGTCAACCTCTGGATTTGTATTCATGCTCAATGGTGGTGCTGTCTCTTGGAAGAGTTCCAAGCAAGACACCATCGCGGATTCAACCACTGAGGCTGAGTACATCGCAGCATCAGCTGCTGCTAAGGAGGCGGTTTGGATAAGGAATTTCGTCCAAGAGTTGGGCGTAATCCCTGATGGAGTTGGTCCAGTCCCGGTGTACTGCGACAAGACGGGTGCCGTTGCGCAAGCAAAGGAGCCTAGGTCTCACCAAAGATCCAAACATATACTGAGGAAATACCACATAATCCGGGATATTGTGGCTAGAGGTGACATAGCAGTTGAGAGAGTCGCCTCTGCGGACAACATTGCTGATCCACTTACGAAGCCCTTGCCAGGACCGTTGTTTGAAAAACATCACGAAACAATGGGACTGCGTCTGATGAGTAGTTGGCTTTAGGACAAGTGGGAGATTGTTAGAGTAGATGCCCAACTAGCCAACTTGTGGCGTGTGGGTTTTATGGACACTTTGTATAACGATCTTTATTTATGAAAAACGCATTTCTTTATGGCATTCTTTATTTTTGTTATGTAATAATGTTAACAATTGTGTTGGATAAAGACCTAGAATGCACCATAGTGTATGTTAGATGTGATAGTGGATATGATGGCTATCATGAAACACATCTAATAGTCACTGTGTATTCTGAACTCGTTCCTAGTCGATTGGGCCGTCAAAATGAGGATAAGGCCGCCCGAGCTTGAGACTAGCATCTGCGATGAAAATACCATGTTTCATTGGTAGGGAACATTGTGATGTTCTGAGCATGCAGATGGATAGTGACCTGGTGATCTATCGAACTACCCTCGTTCGGACATTCCAAGTGGTTACCATTTGTCGAGTGGATAAGTCCAAGGTCTTGGTTGTAATGATTAGTCCTCACTACTCGAAACTTCATTGAGACTATACATGATAGACACCTCACTTTGACCCGTTTACCGACTCACTTGGGGTCATTAGGTGGCGGGATTGGGTGAGGTCCCGATGCATGAAGGAGTCGATGCTTCGTTTTCGAGGATTCACCACTCGCTTTCATGCGTGGATATCCTATGCTATCTGAGGAGATAATAGTGTAATAAATCTCTGGCCAGAGTACTGGATGTGTTTTTGGTAAATGGGTTTACCTAGTAACACTCGCGATGTCACTATTTAATCTCCAAGATGTATGCATAGTTATCGGATGTCTAGCGACTCTCGATTTACCAATGGTCATTGATCTGATCGGGATATATGTGTTGA
Organism: Dorcoceras hygrometricum; assembly: GCA_001598015.1. Classification (NCBI taxonomy): domain Eukaryota; kingdom Viridiplantae; phylum Streptophyta; class Magnoliopsida; order Lamiales; family Gesneriaceae; genus Dorcoceras; species Dorcoceras hygrometricum. The sequence goes on along the minus strand of KV010857.1, from coordinate 164,749 downwards.
AAGGACCATATTGTACGCTAACCACGACCAACGGGTTCTTGCAGGCACTATCAGTGATACCTAGGGGATCATGGCGCGATGTTGCTAGGCGCTTTACCATGATCCGATGGGCATGTCCGAAATTGTGATTTCGGAGTCACAATGGTTGTGGGCCCACAGCTAGCTGTATCCCTGAACCATTGAGGGTCGCACAAGTACTGGATTCACGATTCCCGCACGGAAACTGAGCTCAATGTGTTGAGCATAGGAGAAGGATTTTAGGGAGTGCGACTTTCTAAAAGTCAACAGGGGTCAAATTGCGATTTCCCAAAGTTGAGGGGCTAAACTTCTATTTTGGTCTAGTTGGTCTGAAAAATTGTTTTCACATCATAATACTCAGTTTTGGAAACTGTGTTGATCGGTCTGATCGGATCGGCGATCGGGATTATGATGAAGCCACTGTGATGGAAATGAACCAAATGTTCATATGGACCTGGGCCTGACCCAAGTCCATTGGGACGGTTCAAGCCCATCACTTATTTATTAAATTAGACCTAGGGCTACAACTACAACACACTTGATACAACCCTAGCCTCCAAGTAGCCGCCCCACCCTCTCATCCATACCTCACCACTGCCGACCGCCCCTAGCGCCGCCGCCGGCCGGCCGCCGCCGCCATCGCCCGATTTTCACGTGGTCGGACTTGTTTCGATCACGTAGACGAGGAGATTCCGTTTGTGCCAAATTCGTCAGGCCTTCTAGTGCAGGCTAACGAAGGAGTCGTGTTTCCGGTCGTGGACCTGATTAAGTAGGATCTACCGCCGCCTACCTTGAAGAGCCAGATTCCCTGTGAATTTGGTTGGAGCCAGGCGCCTAGACGCCAGCAAGGTGACACGTAGACGAGGAGATTCCGTTTGTGCCAAATTCGTCAGGCCTTCTAGTGCAGGCTAACGAAGGAGTCGTGTTTCCGGTCGTGGACCTGATTAAGTAGGATCTACCGCCGCCTACCTTGAAGAGCCAGATTCCCTGTGAATTTGGTTGGAGCCAGGCGCCTAGACGCCAGCAAGGTGACACTCTATAAAACATCCTATGCATGTTTTATTGTATATATTTTATGTATTGAACGTTTTTCGGGGCAATTTTTAAACTTCCGCTGCGCCCCCGGGAAATGGGATCCGGATCCGCCACTTTCGCCAACAGGCTGACGGGCCAGAATAACACGGACCGATGATTCCACCGGTTGACTTACTGTATGGGTTTAGAGGCTCGATTGATTTTGATTTGCCAGTTGACTTACTGGTCTTGATATCCGATTTTCCTTGATAGCCTCATGCATCTCATGAATTTAGATACTGCATGTTTATGAGTTGCTGTTTATTTTATAGCTCTTGGTACTGAGGCTTGACCTCGTATTTCTTTTTCTACTTTGTGTTGTTTGGGTCTGTGTTACCCATTTGCAGGATCTTCAGGTAACCAGGCTGGACCGAGTGGAGGGCCAACTGGTCGATCCCCGTTTCCTTGAATCCTAGTCTATTTATGATATGTATTGAACCAGGGATGCCCCTTGTTTTATTGTATTTGGGGATCTGTATTTTGAATTGAATATTGTTCCTGAATTGTTGGAGTTTGAGTTAACTCTTATTTTGATTATGAATATTTCGAATGATGTTGTAAGTTCAGGCCCAATTGTATTTAAAAAATTTTTAAGCCCGATTTTATGCTTCCGTGATTATGTGCTTAATTGTGCTCTAATCTTGTGAGATTAGCACGGGGCCTGACATTTTTGGTATCAGAGCTTAAACTGGGATAAGCTCGATTTCCTTTGATCACACTCGAGTCTAGGCACAGAGTTTTGATTTGATTTTGATTGACTCTGTGACTTATGTGATTTTTATTCTGTCTATGTGATATATCTGCTGTGAGATCTTACCTCTAGAATTGTTTAGATGCCGCCGAGAAGAGGAAGAGGTAGGACGACTAGACGTACTGCGAAGGAGTCTAGGGCAGGTAGTGATGATGATGTTCATCAGGTTGAGAACGTTACTAGACAGATCGGCGAGATGGATTTGGTCCTAGCTAGGTTTCAGCGGAGGAACCCTCCGACTTTTTCTGCTACTGAAGGCGGTGCTTCGGCTGAGGCTTGTTTAGATCAGATGGAGGAGCTGTTTGATACTTTGGAGTACGCTCCTGAAAAGAGACTGAAATTGGCAGTGCTGTAGTTGCGAGATAACGCGCAGCGCAGGTAGTGATGATGATGTTCATCAGGTTGAGAACGTTACTAGACAGATCGGCGAGATGGAGTTTGGTCCTAGCTAGGTTTCAGCGGAGGAACCCTCCGACTTTTTCTGCTACTGAAGGCGGTGCTTCGGCTGAGGCTTGTTTAGATCAGATGGAGGAGCTGTTTGATACTTTGGAGTACGCTCCTGAAAAGAGACTGAAATTGGCAGTGCTGTAGTTGCGAGATAACGCGCAGCGCTAGTGGAGGGGTACTTCTCTTATCCTTCGTGATAGTGGAGCTGTGATCACTTGGGAGAGCTTCTGTGAGGCGTTCAGACAGGAGTATACCCCGGATTCCTTCTATAACAGCCGGGAGCGGGAGTTTGACAACTTGAAGCAGGGTAGCATGCGAGTGGCTGAGTATGCTCGACAGTTTTCTGCACTTTTAGTTTACGTGCCACACGTTGCCAACCAGGAGAGGACAAGGAGGAACAAATTTTTGAAAGGCTTGAGGCCTGATTTGTACCGGATGATTTTGTCTGGTTCACCTACGACCTATATTGATGCTGTGAACAATGCGGTCGACATTGAGGAGAGTTTTATGGAGGCCGATGCTCCGGTGCATCCAACGTCTGGGCATGCTTTTCAACCGGCGTAGGAAGTATCGCAGTCGTTTCAGTCTCCCCAAGGATCACAGCAGTCGAGTCGCCAACAGTTTTGGCCTCGGGGAAAGCAATTTAAGAAGAAGGCGAACTCGAGTTCCTCTGGTTCCACGAGTTCTGGTAGCAGTGGTTCTGGTGGTGGATTTTGTGGACAGTGCGGAGGTAGGCATCCGACTTTGCAGTGTCTTGGTGTTCAGGGGACTTGCAATAACTGTGGACAGCCAAGACATTTTCGGAGAGCATGTTCATTGTTGAGGGGAGAGACTTCAGTTCCTTCACAGTAGGGTTCGGCTGGTGGTTCTTCGCAGAGACCGCAGACTCAGCGATCTGGATTTCAGCCTAGTGGACCGTCGAGGTTTGGAGGACCTCAGAGACCTCAGTTTCAGATTCCCCAGCAGGCTCAGGCGAACGCTTTGACGAGAGAGTAGGCTGAGGAGACGCCTGGCATAGTGATCGCAGGTACATGTTATATTTTCGATTATCCTGCGAGAGTTTTATTTGACACTGGTGCATCACACTCTTTTATTTCTGAGTTGTTTGTTTGTGAGTATGGGTTGAGTTATTCCCCATTGTGTGATGTTGTTTCCGTGTCTACCCCTGGTGTGAATCTGTGGTCCCGTGAAGTGGTGTTGGATTGTGTGCTTCGATTTGATGAGCATGTTTTGGTGTCCAATCTGATTGTTTTGGGAATCAGAGATTTTGATTTCATCTTGGGAATGGACGTATTATCTAGCTATAAGGCTACTGTTGACTGTTTTCATGGTGTGGTGAGATTTTGCCCTGACTCGGGTGAGATGTAGGAGTTCTACGGTGCTGATTCGTGCTAGAAGATTCCACTGGAGTCCGCCATGGAGATGTTTAGCCTGCTATCGTTGGATAATGCGGGATTCATGATTTACACGCTTGACGTTTCCCTAGAGCCCCGATTGGAGTTGAGCGACATTTCGATCGTCCAAGAGTTTCCCGATGTGTTCCCGGATGAGATTCCTGGATTCCCTCCACGACGTGAGATCGATTTCAGCATCGAGTTGGTACCCGGTACCGCCCCGATTTCTAGATCTCCTTACCGGTTGGCTCCAGCAGAGTTGAAAGAGCTGAAGGATCAGTTGAGAGATCTCTTGGAGAAAGGCTTTATCAGACCGAGTATGTCGCCTTGGGGAGCTCCGATTCTTTTTGTGAAGAAGAAGGATGGATCTATGAGGATGTACGTGGATTTCCGACAGTTGAATAAGGCAACGGTGAAGAACAAGTATCCTTTGCCGAGGATTGATGACTTGTTCGATCAGTTGCAAGGATCGGTCGTATACTCGAAGATTGATTTGCGCTCTGGTTATCACCAGTTGCGTATTAGAGACGCCGATGTGGCGAAGACAGCATTTCGGACTCGATATAGGCATTATGAGTTTCTGGTCATGCCGTTTGGGTTGACGAATGCCCCAGCTGTTTTCATGGATTTGATGAATCGCGTCTTTAGCGAGTACATCGATCGGTTCATGATCGTCTTCATAGATGACATCCTAGTGTACTCGAGGAGCATGAGAGAGCATAAGGAGCATCTCAGATTGGTGTTGAAGAGGTTGAGAGACTCGTAATTGTACGCCAAGTTCAGCAAGTGTGAATTTTGGCTTGATCGGATTATCTTTTTGGGTCATGTGATTTCAGCGCAAGGGATTTCGGTGGATCCGAGTAAGGTCGAAGCAGTTCTTAACTGGGAGAGACCTAGGAACGTTTCAGAGATCCATATATTCTTGGGATTGGCTGGCTATTACATGCGTTTTATCGAGAAGTTCTCTTCGATAGCCAGACCTCTGACTCAGTTGACTCAGAAGGATAGGAAGTTTGTTTGGACTGATGAGGGCGAGTATAGTTTTCAGACGTTGAAGGAGAAGTTGACTACTGCTCCTGTTTTGGCTCTACCGTCTGGATCTAGAGGGTTTGTTGTGTGCTCCGATGCTTCTCTCAATGGTTTGGGATGTGTTTTGATGCAGAACGGATATGTGATTGCCTATGCGTCTCGACACTTGAAGCCTCACTAGACGAGGTACCCTGTTCATGATTTGGAGTTGGCTACGACAGTGTTTGCCTTGAAGATTTGGCGACATTATCTGTATGGTTAGGAATTGTGGTGTACACCGACCATAAGAGCCTGAAATACATCTTTACGCAGTCTGATTCGAATATGAGGCAACAACGATGGATGGAATTGCTCAAGGACTTTAACTGTGAGATTCAGTATCATACTGGGCGGATGAACTCAGTAGCAGATGCTTTGAGTAGGAAGACCCATCATGCGATTCTTTCGTCTTTGAGTGTCTCTAAAGTCTACGAGCAGTTGAGTACTTCTGGTTGGCGTTTCCAGCCGGGTGATCAGTACTTTATGGTTTCTTCGATTCAAGTAGAACCGCAGATTGTGAGTGACATCAGGGAGGCACAGAGGACTGATCCATATGTTCATGAGTTGAAGATTAAAGCCCGAAGTGGTCAGTCTGATGATTTATCTGTTTTTTCGGATGGGTGTCTGAGATTTCGAGGAAGATTGGTGGTTCCGAACTTGATCGATTTGAAAGAGACCATCATGAATGAAGCGCATTATAGTTAGTATAGTGTGCATCCGGGCGAGAGAAAGATGTACCATGCCATGAAATCTTACTACTGGTTGGAAGGTATGAAGAGCGACATCTCTGGTTTTGTTGCTAGATGTTTGAATTGCCAGCAGGTCAAGGCTGAGAGAATGAGACCTGGTGGATTGCTACAGAGTTTGGAGGTGCCCCAATGGAATTGGGAGCACATCGCCATGGATTTGTGACTCATCTACCTCGATCAAGTAGGGGATGTGATGCGATTTGGGTGGTGATTGATAGACTTTCGAAGTCAGCACATTTCATTCCCTATGACGTCAGGTGTTCGATGAAGAAAATGGCGAAGCTGTATATCGACCATGTGGTTAGATTGCATGGAGTTCCTGTTTCGATAGTGTCTGATCAAGATCCAAGATTCACTTCTCGTTTTTGGAAGAGTCTGCAAGCAGCGATGGGTTCGAGATTGGCTATGAGTACAACCTATCACCCACAGACAGGATGTGATGCGATTTGGGTGGTGATTGATAGACTTTCGAAGTCAGCACATTTCATTCCCTATGACGTCAGGTGTTCGATGAAGAAAATGGCGAAGCTGTATATCGACCATGTGGTTAGATTGCATGGAGTTCCTGTTTCGATAGTGTCTGATCAAGATCCAAGATTCACTTCTCGTTTTTGGAAGAGTCTGCAAGCAGCGATGGGTTCGAGATTGGCTATGAGTACAACCTATCACCCACAGACAGATGGTCAGTCTGAGCGGACCATCCAGACTTTATAGGATATGCTGCGAGCAGTTGTGATGGATTTCAGTGGTGGCTGGCAGGATTCTTTGTCGTTGGTTGAGTTTTCGTATAATAACAGCTACCAGGTGACATCGGCATGGCTCCATTTGAGGCGTTGTATGGTCGAAAATACAGATCTCCGATTTGTTGGGAGAAGTTGGTGAGAGACAGCTTTCTACCCCTGAGTTTGTGCAGCATATGAAAGATCAGATTGATTTGATTCGAAGAAGAATGAAGGCTGCACAAGATATATTTACCATCTATGCTAACCGAAGACATCGACCGTTAGAGTTTGAGGTTTGCGATCGAGTATTTCTCAAAGTTTCTCCTTTCAAGAGCGTTATGCGCTTAAGATTTAAAGGCAAATTAGCTCCTAGATTCGTTGGTACCTTTGAGATTATCGAGCGGATTGGACAGTTGGCTTATCGATTGAGACTGCCTGATGAATTAGCAGCGATGCATGATGTTTTTCATGTGTCAATGTTGAGGAAATATGAGCCTGATCCATCCCATGTGTTGAGAACCGACGAAGTTGAGCTGGATTCTGCTTTGAGTTATGTTGAATATCCAGTCTAGATTCTGGATAGAAAGGAGAAGCAGCTGAGGAACAAAGTGATTCCATTGGTGATGGTCCAATGGAGCAAGCATGGCAGAGAATAAGCAACTTGGGAACTGGAAGAGAAGATGCAGCATGAGTGGCCGCATCTGTTAGAGTAGATTGTTGTTTTAGATTTCGGTTTCTGGTTGTGTTTTCCCTAGTTGATATTTGTTGATTACCCAGTTATCTTGAACTCTTGGGTTTGTATCAGATGAATTGCTGTTTTGTATCCTGTTGTTGGAATGAATTGTTTGAATTTTTCCCTGAGTTTACCTTTGATTTCGAGGACGAAATCTCTTAAGGTGGGGAGAATGTGAGGATTGAGAAATTTGATTAGTGATTAATCTGTTTCGTAAGATTAGTCACGGGATTTTGGGTTGTCGAATTTCTCTAAGTGTTAGAAACCAGTCGCAGCAAAATTCAAGAGTCAACACGAGTCAACGGTACTGTAGCTCGTAGCTGGTGGAATTTAAATCAGTAGTTGCGCTTGGTGAGGTTGCTGCTGGCAGCAGGCGCACAATTGTGAGAATGATCGAGGGAGCGACACGTGTTGGTCAACCTTTTGGCGTTGACTGCTGGATTGTAGCGCTATCAGCTGTTGCGTTGTGAGGCATTGTCCCAGCTGAATGACCAGCTGCTGGTTTGAGGAACCAGTCGTGGGAGCAACGCGATGTCGTTTTATTAAGTTGAAACGCAGCGTTTTGGATATTGCGTCTGGTACCAGTAGCGAGGGATCTGTTGCATGGTTTATCCAGTTGCTGGGTTGGTTAACCAGCTATTGACAGATATGATGACGTGTCCTTTACGTCGTCGTTTTGAATAGTTTCACGTAACCAGTCTCTGGTGGTTTTTGAAGGAATATGTTACCAGATTTTGGTTGCTTCGCAAGAGAAATCTATTTTCAGCTGGTGGAACGCTGCGGCATCGTTTTTTTTAGTTGGAACGGTGTCGTTTTGATGCTACTTTGCAAATTAAACGCCTGGTGTTTAAGAGGAAAATCTGGTTTCTATTGAAAGCAACGACTGGTATCTTTTGTGAGATACCTACTGTTCACGACGTCTGGTTATTTTGAGAACAACAGCAGTTGGATTGAGATATATTTATAGATAAGTGTTGATCGACACTTAGAATTATCTGAACCTGATATTTCTTATCTCTATATCCAAAACCTCGTTTTAGCTACTGTTCACCGTGACTTTTCTCCGTCGATTGCCGCTGCTTCCTTGAAAGCAACGACTGGTATCTTTTGTGAGATACCTACTGTTCACGACGTCTGGTTATTTTGAGAACAACAGCAGTTGGATTGAGATATATTTATAGATAAGTGTTGATCGACACTTAGAATTATCTGAACCTGATATTTCTTATCTCTATATCCAAAACCTCGTTTTAGCTACTGTTCACCGTGACTTTTCTCCGTCGATTGCCGCTGCTTCCCGCCGTTGTTTTGAGTGAACTTGGTTGCGCTGGATTCCTTGTGAGTTTCTCTACCGATTGTTACCCATTTGAGGCTGTAGAAAGAC
>KV010857.1:122166-154106 GCA_001598015.1 Dorcoceras hygrometricum | reverse complement strand
ATTCAAACGTTCATATCAGAAGAAATCAAGGGCGAAGATTGAATCGTACATATGCCATTAATTGAGGGAACAGTATCAGTACTATTCTTGGTAAATAGTACACTATCTCAGAGAGCAGTTTACGGAGTTTGCACAAATATGGTACAACGTCAAATTTGCTCTGACATTGTGCGACTTGCCTCTTGGTGGAGCAGGAATTACGTTGTACAAATTTGACAGAAATTCAAACGGGATTTATTTCCTTTAAAGAATTTAATGACCGTTGAAATCGAAGACTATAAATAGCAGAAGCTGGATTGAAGAAAATATCCTTCACTCTTATCATCTTGCGGTCACGCTGTCAAAATACTCTCAGAGCTTTCTATCTGTTGAATATATTCAAAAAGCTCACAAGACTCGAAGAACAAAAGATCTTATCTTACATAGATATATCTTCGAGTCATCTTCTGGTTCACTTGTTGAATCTAGTTTCTACGTTTTAGAAAAGAGTTTACATACCTTCCGAAGAGGAAGAAGGGAAGACGTAGGATATTTATATCCGAACTTCCAGAAACAAATTTCGGACTCTTATCTTTTATATTCCGCAAGTTATTCATTGTTTGTCTGTTCACAAATCGATCGGCTTCTTTCCACACTATTTTTGTTAGCCTAGAGATTTGCATTAAACTGAGATCCTTAAGTCTGGTAACTCGGACATAAGTTTAGTAGTGCTAGTAAAACTTTTAAACAAAAATTTTAAATCCAAGGATTTCATTCAACCCCCCCCCCCTTCTGAACTCCTATACATATACTGATCCTATTTCTGGGACCATCAGATTGTTACCCATTTGAGGCTGTAGAAAGACCTTGGGGAGGATCACGAAGTTGCTGCTTTCTTCGTGTAGTGGAACCCATTAGTTCTCTACTAATTTCAGCTTCTGGGTAAGCATTTTCCTACCGTTCTAAGATTAGTATTGGTCTTTCTGAACTCCTATACATATACTGATCCTATTTCTGGGACCATCAGATTGTTACCCATTTGAGGCTGTAGAAAGACCTTGGGGAGGATCACGAAGTTGCTGCTTTCTTCGTGTAGTGGAACCCATTAGTTCTCTACTAATTTCAGCTTCTGGGTAAGCATTTTCCTACCGTTCTAAGATTAGTATTGGATGTAGTACTTTGTTTAGAAGTTGAACTGGATTCGAGTTCTTGTCCATAGGAATTTGTATGTTGAGGTTCAGATTTGAGTTAGATATGAATTAAGAATGAGATGCCTTGTACAGATTTCAGCTTCCAGGAACTTTGTTGTGGTTGGACGGGACCAGTGAAGGGTATAATTGTGCAGGAAGAAACTGCCGTTCCTTGGTAATTATCTGTTGAGGTAGAATCAGCTGTTGAAGGTACGATTGAGCGTGATTTAACAGCTTCGAGCATAACCTGCTAGTATTGAAGTTATGAGTTTGGCTTCTATGGAATCTGTGATTATGTGAACTGCCTGAGCTACTGATTTGTATGCACTGTTTAGATATTCTATGCATGTAGAAATCAGATATGTTTTCCTTGTCATTCATGAATACATCTTGAGCCAGATTAATCGATTGATGACCCGAGATTAGAGCCACGTTGTGACTGGGCGACTGATGTGGTGTGCCTGAAAAGACCAACGCTATCATCGGAGTGGTGAGCGACTGACTTGTCGTTTCGGAATACCACCGAGCTGTGATGGCTAACGGGCCAGAATATCACGGACCGATGATTCCACCGGTTGATTTACTGTGTGGGTTTAGAGGCTCGACTGATTTTGATTTGCCAGTTGCCTTACTGGTCTTGATATCCGATTTTCCTTGATAGCCTCATGCATCTCATGACTTTAGATACTGCATGTTTATGAGTTGCTGTTTATTTTAGAGCTCTTCGTACTGAGGCTTGACCTCGTATTCTTATTCTGCTTTGTGTTGTTTGGGTCTGTGTTACCCATTTGCAGGATCTTCAGGTAACCAGGCTGGATCGAGTGGAGGGCCAACTGGTCGATCCCCGTTTCCTTGAGTCCCAGTCTATTTATGATAAGTATTGAACTGGGGGATGCCCCTTGTTTTATTGTATTTGGGGATCTGTATTTTGAATTGAATATTGTTGTTACCTGAATTTTTGGAGTTTGAGTTAACTCTTATTTTGATTATGAATATTTCGAATGATGTTTTAAGTTCAGTCCCAATTGTATTTTGAAAATTTTTAAGCCCGATTTTACGCTTCCGTGATTATGTGCTAATTGTGCTCTAATCTTGTGAGATTAGCACGGAGCCTGACAGTTATCTATCCCATAAACCTTAAAATAACTTTTGTTCCTTTAACATCTTTTCTTTCTTTGAAATCTCCTAAAACATCATCGGGTTCCATCATTTAAAACTCTCGCTTCCCATTTTGTTCGAATTCGACTGCTGAAACTCATCGCTAAAATGAAATCAGTCGTAACAAATGGAACAGTACTTTGAAATAAAACATATCTTCATTTTTCACGTTTATCGTAAAACAGCTGTGAGAATATTTGTGAATACTTGAAACAGACGTAGTAAATGAAACGGCGTCGTTAGCGTAAGAAACAGATGTAGCTTGGAATACTGTTTGAATAGTGAACAGCTGTAACTATGAAATAGAATTGGTCACTCAGCTGTTAACGAATTGGTTTTGGTCAAACAGATGTCAACGCAACTAAGTTGGTCAACTCAGATGTCAACACTACTTATACAAAGGCTTTCAGGTATTGAACAAACCAACGGCTGAATACAAATTAAAGCAACAGCTGGTTACGAACAAATGCAACAGCTGATTACGAAACAATGCAACTACTGGATACATCAATGTAATACAACAGCTGATGAACAAACTAACAGCTGATGACTCAACAATACAACAGATGTTTACGAAAACTAATGCAACAGCTGATGAACAATAAAACCAACAGCTGATATGAGAAATTCTCGAAACCAAAAGCTGACTTCAAACTTGGTGTTGCAACATCAAATCGACAGCTACGCTATCAGCTGTTATCTATCAAACCAGACTTCACACTGATTCGATTAACAACATCCGGTTACATAGCTTCCAATTCTGATATTACAACACTGAAAGGAAGAACATTCATAAACATACTTGAATCAAACTCGAATCCTCAGTATCCATATTTTCTGGAGAACACTTTGAAGCATAAAAACATCATTTTGAACCCATTCTTTCTTTCCTTCGTTCATGCGTAAATCATTTTAAACATGAACTTCAACATATCTTAAACATACAGGCAAGCAGATCCATAAAATGAATAAAACCAATATATGCTTTAAATGATGTATCAAAGGATCAGCTTTTACTTGCCTTAACAAAGTTTTGCAACCGTGGTTAATTCCGGCAGAATCTTCTCCCTGAGCAATACACGAACTCCTCTGGAAAAAATATTTGAAGAATACTAAAGATTTTCTTTGCAAATGATAATGATCTTGCTTTCAAAACAGCTATTTATATGGAAGGGATTAGTGGCAAGGTGCTACTTTTATAAAGCATGACACACTTCAACCAAGTTATACAAATTTTTGTAAAATTCCCTTCACATCATTTTAATTTATAAAACACCAAACCCCTTTCAAAAGAAATCATTTGTCCTCCTTAAAGATATTTTCATTTGATTTAAACCAGCTAATGTATCGCTCTTGGAGTCATCTGCTGGAACCAGCCGCGACGCATCTTATTTTCTGAAATCAATGAAATCAGCAAATACATAACATTTAAATTTGCCATTTTGGCCCATGAAATTAATAAAATGCATAAATGTGGTCTTATGGATTTTGGGACGTTACAATATTCGAAAGAGCTTTACGGTATTTTAGATTTCTTTAACGGACTTAGGTTGGACAGATTCGACTTAGTGACTTACAGTTGTATGTTATCAGATTTGATTACGAGAACAGTACAGTATTCAGATTTGACTCATTCAAGAATACACAAAGAGGGAAAGATTCGTTTAACAGAGTTGTCAGGCCCCGTGCTAATTATAATAATTAACACACAATAAGCGCATAATCACGGAAGCTTAAAATCAGGGCTTAAAAATTTTTCGAAATACAATGGCCTGAACTTCAAATCATACATTCAAAATATTCGATATTCAAAATATAAGTTAAATCAAACTCATACCACATAATTCAATTCAAATTACAGATCCCCTAAATACAATAAGACACGGGGCATCCCTCGGTTCAATACATATCATAAGTAAACTGGGACTCAGGGATGAGGGGATCGACCAGCTGAACTTCCACTCTGCCCAGCTTGGTTACCTAAAGCTCCTGCAAATGGGCACACAGACCCAGCAAGACAAAACAGGAAACAAATACGAGGTCAAGCCTCAGTACGAAGAGATATCAAAGCAGATAAACATGCAACATGCTACAAATCAATGCTATGAATGCATGAGGCTATCAAGAAGTCGGATAGCTAGACCAGTCTATCAACTGGCAACTCAAATCAAGCCTCTATACCACCCACAGCCAATCAGCCGGTGGAAATCATCGGTCCGTGATCATCGGGGCCCGTCAGCCGATCACAGCTCGGTGGAGACACTCGAATCCGGTAGTCGCCACTCCGAAGATAGCGTTGGACTTTTCGGACACGACTCAACAGTCGGCCAGTCACAACGTGGCACCCAATCAGGTAATCAAATCAATCTGACAATTCAGGCTCAAGATGAATGCATGAATGCCATTCGATATCAAAGCATAATGCATACAATTCATAATACGTGCAAACAGAATGAAAAGCTCAATCAATTCATCAAGCTGTTCCACGTAAATCACATAACCGAAATTCATAACATCGAAAGATAAACATGTCCACGCTCCAACTGCTAAGGGCTGCTCAATTCGTACCTTTCCTCCTTCGAATTACCTAACAGATTCCTCCTGACTCAAATCACGCAGCAGGACACTTCCTGGAAGCTGAAATCTGTTACAACACAGCTAATATCTTAGCTAAATTCTAAATCATAATCACGTTAACCCTACTGCCAGAAGCTATTCCTAATTCTACACTTCTACGCAGACTTAGGCTACTAAAAACCGAGCTCAAATCACAATAATTGCTCACCCAAAAGCTCACGCTAGCAGAAGAACGCACGCACAGACTTTCCTCAAAAACTTCGAAGTCCAGCAGCTTCGCGTTACCACTTCCAGCGCAATTCAACTTCTCAAATGGGTAGCAAACGAAAGAGCTAAGCAAGGGGAATTCAGCGCCACAAAGATCTCCAAATCAAAACGACACCGTTCCAACTAATCTAAACGACGCCGTAGCAAATACCAGTAGACAACAGCTCTCGCGCAAGCAAAACAACCATCTGCTGGTCACAGCTCTATCTCCAAAACATTCTATTTGCTGGTCGCGAGAAAACACACAAAACGACGACGCATCCACTAATTCAAACGACGTCATTTCATAAACGCTCTTGCAAAAGCGCGCCTGCTGATCAGCAGTAACCATCGCAACTTAAATACTACCAGCAGCAATGGATACGTCACGCCTACGTCATCAAATCTATCGATAGCTCTAGCGACTAGTTCTCAACTCATCTGCTGATCTCTTTTCACAAGCGCATCTGCTGAATCTAATAGTCAACGCTCCAAAATGTTGACTAACACGCGTCACTTCCTCAATCGATCTCACGCTACGCGCAATGTCTACCAGCAGCAACTTCAAATTCGAAACCTAAAACCAGCAGCTCACAATGCGTCACACTGACGTCACCTCTGCTGATTCAAAATCCACCAGCAGGAGCTACAGTAACTTTGACCAGCGTTGACTTCACCAAAAATCGATATTTCCAACTCTTAAACTAGCGCTGCGACGGATATTTCAGCAGGACTTCATTTCTTTTGCAAAATCCCCACAATATACGTGATTAATCCCAAATCAAACCAATTAATCACAAATCTAATTTATCAATCCTCACAAGAGTGAACTTTCAAATGTGAGTTTCGAACCACTTTAGATGTTACAAAAGGATTATTTGAGGAGAATCAACGGTCATGATTTAATCGTATAATAGCCTGGAATTAAGGAGACAATATCAGAGCTATTTTGGGTAAAGTTGCATAGTACGCAGATTGCTTGATCGATTATTACCCGCTTTGGAATATAAGTCAATTTAGCCCTGACAAGCGTAAAATTCCTTTTGCACAACATTAATGGAGCATTAAATGCTATGATACGATGAAGATATGCAAAGAAGTTTATTTCTACTGGCTACATTTATTGATCGTTGAGGACAAAGAGTATAAATAGCTGAAGAATTCAAATGAAGAAGCTCTCGATCATTCTCAACCATTAACGACGCTTTCTCTGCTATCATAACACTCTCACATACTTACTGGGAATCCTTTATCGAAAAATATTCCAAGTCCCAGTATTAAAATCTCGAAGAACACTCAAGTTCAAGCCTTTATAGATTTATTCTTCGAGATATCTTCTGGTTTACTTTTATAAAAATTGTTATTGTTGTTATAAGAACCAGAAGATTTACAGTACTCAATAGTATAGTATTTCATTGTAATATCTGTTTGTGAGTCTGTAACAAACTTGCTGTGTAAAGCAGTTCGAAAAATCAAGCTGTTTGTATTTCAGCAGTAGGACTTCACTTGGAGCGAGGCTTAGTGACCGGGTGTCTACAGTGTCGGTATTCATCAAAGTCTTCTAGTGAAACCTTCCTGCAAACGAAGAAGTGGACACGTAGGATCTTCAGATCCGAATTTCCAAAAACAAACTCTGAACCTTGCACTTTTACTTTACTGCATCACATTTATATTTATATTGTTCACTGATCGATCAAATTCTTTCCGCACGTTATTTGTTAGTCGAAAAATCAGATTTGGGACTGAGATACCTCAGATCCGGTAACTCGGATCTTAGTTAAGCGAGGCACTTATAAATCATTTTAAGGTTTCAAAAAAGAACAATCTAAAGGAGTTCATTCAACCCCCCCCCCCCTTCCTGAACTCCTGAAGCTGTTTTCGATCCACATTGATCTATCACCGATCCAAGCCCATTAACTTGGTTTAAACCCATGAACAATCTATAAATAGGGGCCCTGGGGTATTCATTTAAAAGACACCAGAAAATATTCAACAAATATTTTCTCTCTTCCTCTCCTCCCTCTCCTCCCTCGCCGTCGTCGCTCGCCGCCCGCCGCCGACGCTGCCCGTCACCGCCTTCGCCTCTCTCCGCTGCCGTTCGCCACCACCGTCGGAATTTATTCCAACCATTCCGATGAGGAGATTCCGTCCGAGAAACTTTCGTTGGTTTTCTAATGCAAACCAACGAAGGAATTGAGATTCCGATCGTGGACGACATTAGGAGGCTGTAGCTCGTTGAAGTGCCAATTTCCACGTGGAATTGGTCGGAGCCAGGCGCCTAGACGCCAGCAAGATATATTCTAAACATTCAATGAATGTTTTTAATTATTATATAAGTGTATTGATCGTTCCCGGGCTCCAATTTTTAATTCTTCCAATGCGCCCCGCGAGCGAAATCCGGATCCGCCGCTGCGCCAACAGTGGTATCTGAGCCTTGGCTAGGATCTATCAATACACCTTTCTGCCTGAATGGCATCAAATCTCATTTATTTTAAAAAAAATTCCAGCAGCACGCTTCGCGCAATTCACGGTG
This sequence comes from Dorcoceras hygrometricum, assembly GCA_001598015.1. Classification (NCBI taxonomy): domain Eukaryota; kingdom Viridiplantae; phylum Streptophyta; class Magnoliopsida; order Lamiales; family Gesneriaceae; genus Dorcoceras; species Dorcoceras hygrometricum. Next base: position 146,423 of record KV010857.1, on the reverse strand, counting down.
GGGATCCTGCGCGCATCCCGCGTGTATATTGCGACGGGCGTTGCTCACCTGTCGCGCACGCCCCACGCGCACTGCCCGGTGGTCATTGTGCCTGTGGGTCGGTATCCGTGCGTGCACGTCGTGACCAGTGGTGCCCGCCACAACACCTGCATGAGCTGGTCGTGCGGGTGGCCGCCCCCCGTGCACACACGTTGCGCACAGCGTGCAGCACCCGTGCTGCATGCCTGCGGGAAGCTTGCGAACACCCGCCGCCCCACCTGCGCGATCTGTGTGCGCAGGTGGCTGCCGCCCGTGCACACACGTTGCGCATAGGGGTGCGCACAACGTGTAGCACTGGTGCTGCACGTGCGCGGGCGGTGGTGCCGCGGCAGAGATGCGACGGTGAATTTTGAATTCTAAGGTTTTTTCGGGCCTGTCCCGGACGACAAGAGGCATTTTTGGGGCCAATACTTGCTATTGGGCTTTTTGGTTGGACCAAAATTAATTTTTTGAAATTTTTCAGATATTGGACCTAAAATTGTTTTTAGCCCAAAATTGATGCAATTAAAATAACAAAATATGATTTTATTTATAAAATATGATTTTATATTTAAAATATGATTTTGTTGGATAAAATAAAATTTGACTTATTTATTTTATTTATGTCAATTAATTGAGTTAATTGAATGGATAATGTTTGGGATGATCGAGAGTCATGCCCAATGTGTTAGGTGTATGCTAGGTTTTACAATTCGTGGTTGTAACATTGTTGAAATCATTTCAAAGTGGGCCTGATTTATGGCCCGTTTCCACCCCTTTTAAAATGTATCACTATTTATCATGGCTATTTTAATGTAAATTTTAGACTTAGTGGGAGGATAATTTTGAAGATGGTGGAGATGATCAAAGATATTGAAGACAAAAGACTTGTAAAACTGGAAGCTTATGTAATAGGATTTCATTTGTGCATGTCACCTAGGATTGGACCTAGATCCGTGCTTGGCAACCACGGATCGCATAGCTCTCGCTTGTCGATCATCCCAATTATATATGTGATGTATATCTGTTGAATCCGTAATTTTTAAATTTGATTTAAAATTATTGAGACCAAATTTCAAAATAAAATTCCCCATTTTAAATTTGATTTAAAATTTATATCAAGATTAAAAGTTTCATGATTAAATTGAAGGAACTTAGTTTGTTGATATTATGAAGAAATGTGATAAAACGTTATCTAAGGGAGTCCTTTATAGAATTGCTTAAAAACGGCTTGTACCGTCTAAGTCTCCCTGAAGGACGTTGCTTTGTCTAAGGAGGTTGGTTTTTAAGTGGGCCGTAGCCCCTCCAACCACCTGGAAGCACTCTTAGACAATGTTAGTCCATGACTTCTTAATTGATCATAAAACAAAAGTTTATTCGATAAAATCATGAAGCTAAAGGAATTTAAATATGTTTAATATTTCCTACCTTCCATCAACAATGGGTGTACATCGATGCTACCCGCATATGTAGCCCGGCTCATATTATTGGGGGCGTTCTTTGTGCCGGAAATCTGTACACGTCATTGACACTTGCTGTGAGTTGGTTGGAACTCCCTTTAACGTTGGCTCATATTATTGGGTACATTAAGGGGACCTTACATCACGACTCAACATTGATGGGTCATCTTGACACGTGATAGTAACCGGCGTCATATTATTGGGCCCTTACTGGACATGAGGTAAATACATAGAGGTTTCACCTATTGCAATTGGGCTCTACCTTTTGAGGGTCATGGTTGGCTGATATTATTCGGGACCATGATTTCTTGATTGGACTCTGTGTACCCACTAAGAAAACTTGCTTTCTCGATTTCATTAGTGGGTGGTGAAATCGTTAAAATAGTGGGAGGGTAATTCATAAAACTTAATGACCATGTTTTATGTCTTAGCGTTTTTCATGAATAGTGAGTAATACATGTCTGTATTTCTTTTCAGTATAAACTTCATTCATTATGTCTTCGATCAAAAATCCACTTGCTGCTATATTGGATAGCAACAAGTTCACTGGCTTAAACTACCAATATTGGCTTCGAAACCTCAAGATTGTGTTTGAAACCTCAAGATTGTCTTGGCTTCGGAGAAACTTCTCTACACGCTAAAGAAGATCCCTCCGAACGAAGCCCCTGTCAATGCCAGTCCTGAGGAGCTGGAAAAGCTGGAAAAATGGTGGGATGATTGTCAGGCCTCGTTCTCTTATCAGAGATAAAACATACAACACATGCGGAAGCTATTAAAAAGCGGGTAAAATTTTTGCTTTTGGCCTCACGGTTAAAAAAAATATAATTTAAAATAGTGCGATCCTCAAAATAGATATCCCAGTTTACAAACGAAACCAAAAAAACAACAAATGGCTACACACCATTTCAATACAGTACAGCATACATGCACAAGTACCAGACTCCAACCACTAGCTACAACAACGAAGCACAGGGCATCCCCTGGCTAACAATACTGATACATAAGTATATGCTATACGCTACTGGGATACTCTAACCACCTCCTGGAGCACCGCCAGCTGGGTTAAAACCACGACCAGCTGTAAAACCTGGATTCCCTGAAAACAACACAAACAAGGAAAACAACCAAGCCTCAAAGGGACATGGGGTCAAACCCCAGTACGGAGAGCAACTGAAATAGCTAAAAGAAATGCTTAAGATAAAATGCAGATGCTATGCATGAGACACCGGATAACAGCTGAAGGCTACAACCAACAAGGAATCCAAGGAACTCAAACATAGCTCCACAATATCCGCAACAAATCAGTGGCCATGGGGTGTGTTCAAAGTGTGGTAATGAGCCACTCGCCTTGACACAACACACAAATACCAGATGCATCAAACAACTCAACCTGCCGTTGCCTCGCCCATGAACTGTGGTAGTTAACCACTCGGCGCATGGTGGCTAACAAAACCCAGCAGGGAGATGAGAGTGCGGTATTGCCGCTCGCCCTCGCATCCTGGTAAGAAACAACAGCAATACAACGAGATACAAAGCTATGGCTACAACAGAGATATGAATGCAATATGGGAAATGCGTGTATGCATAAACATAGCACCTAAAATCAACAGAAATCACATATGCACACAGCAACATCCACGGCAATGCACCAGCAGCCATCTAACATTAAATCTCACGCCAATTCCCAACTACATCAAGCTCAGATCCGTACCTTAAATTCCTGAGATACAACTAGAAAGAATATTGCTTCAATGAATAGTCCGAGCGACACACAGATCTGTCACCTGCTAGCCAATACAAACAACTGCTCAAGGACTACATCTCAGAAATGCCAACGGCTGGGAGTTATCAACTCCACCAGCGCTAATTCTACCTTTATACACTACGAAAAGCTCTAACAAAGCTTAAAAAGGTAGCACCTTTACATACCCCAACAAGCTAGGATAGGATGCTAACAACTAAACAAAGGAGATGTCTCTGCAATCCTCTTCAAGCTCCTCCGCTGCCTAAGAAAGGGTAATAAATGAAGCGCCTTAACGAGAGGAGTCCAACGCTACCTCAAACGTAACAAACGATGGCCAGAAAAGACGGGAATTCGCCGGAGAAACTCACGGCTGAACAGTACTAGGGTTCGAAGAACAGAAGTCGACAATCGAGAGATTATTTCGCTAACTATGGGATATGGTAATCGATCGAAGACCAAGTCTTCAATTATATACACTTCTCGACTTCTGATAACAAATCCCACCGACAAAACCAGCCGACACTCGTTGAAAACACAACCAGCAGATGCAAGGCAAACCAACTGCTGAATTCTCAAATAACACTAAGCAAAACGGTGTCGCAGCGACTTAATTAAACGACGTCGCACAGCTTACGTCATCCTATCTGTCAACAGCTGGTTAACCAAAACCAGCGACTGGATTTCTCGACAATGCAACAGATCCTTGTGACTGGTACCAGACGCAACACTCGAAACGCAGCGTTTAAACTAATCTAAACGGTGTAGCTTAACCACATCAGCAAATCTATTGAACTAACAAATGCAACGACTGATCGCTACTAGGGGAAAACACACCAGCTTCTGATTTCTTAGCGCTAAACAAAACGACGTCGCCTCTACTAATCCAAACGACGGCGTATTGCACTTCGCTACAGAAGCTTGCTGCTAACAGATATCACCCAATCGATGCTTCACAAAATGTCACCGTTTTGAAATCCTTAGCGCTCTCTGCAGAATCCACGTAAGCGTTGCTGCTGGCAGATCCTACACAACGCCTAAAATACTATCAGCTGGTAGACTTTGCCAACGACTGGTCACTCACGCCAAAACGACGACGTTTGATCTCCCGCATTACTAATACACGCTACGACTGGTTTTCACCAAATCGACCAGCTTTCACCATGAAACCAGCTTTCACCCAAAATCAAAAATACGAAAACTTCCAGAATTGCTTTAAATGTGAAATCTGACCCGAAAATGCAATCCAAATCCTCAAACAGATATCTGAACCACTAGAAATCTCTAAAATCCGATTAATTCAACAATTACTCTTACATCAAAATCAGGTCTCACATATGATGAGCTTAAGGAATGATGCTATATGATAGCATCTATGTCCAATGAATTGCAGCGGCGATTTGAGAAGACGGAGTATGCTGTTGGCATACACCTTCATCTAAAAGAGTTGTATGGGGAGAACTATCGGATTGAGAGGTTCACTACTGTCAAGGAGCTCATGACGAGTCGCATGCGCGAGGGGACTTCGGTCCGCGAGCATGTGGTCCGTATGATTGGGCTCATTGAGAAGCTAGTGGGCCTTGATATCACGCTTCTACATGAGCTGTCTGTGGATCTGCTTCTCCTCTCCCTTCCTGCTGCGTTCGACCCCTTTGTGGTCAAATTTAACATGAACAAGTTGGAGGCCACCCTTGAAGATGTGGTAAACATGCTTGTCGTGTTCGAGGGCACCATAAAGAAGGACAATCCCGTCCTCCTTTTGGGCTCTTATTCCTCTGCGAAGAAGGGACCCAAACACAAGGGTAAGAAGAATTCTGCCCCTGCGAAGGAGGGAAAGCCCGCCAAGAAGCCCAAGGCAAGGACTTCAAAGTCGAACAACTCTGAGGATGTTTTTCACCACTGCGACAAGCCTGGGCATTGGAGGAGGAACTGTAAGGATTACCTCGAGCAGTTGCGAACTGCAAAAGGTATGTTATACATAGAAATAAATATGTCTCTTAACTCGACTTCTTGGGTAATTGATACCGGATGTGGATCTCATATCTGCAATGACTTGCAGGTAATGACAAGAAGTCGGCGTCTTAGGGAGGGTGAGACCCACTTGAGGCTTGGAAACGGAGCAAGGGTTGCAGCCGAAGCCATCGGAGATGTGAGACCTGTGTTTTTGCAATCAGGTGTTGCTCGGGTGGAAACCAACTGGTAGTAGATGGGTGTGTTGAAGTCATCGAATTTGCCAATGTGTTGGAATCAGCCGTTGAGATGCAATCAGCTGTCGAGAGAGAGATATTTGTTCGGGTTTTGCATCAGTCGATGAGCGATCGAAATAGCTTTTGGTATTTCAGCTGTTGCATTTTGGTAGGAAGCAGCAGCAATGCTGACGTGGATTTCAGTCGTTGGTGTTTTAGTTGCGATGGTCAGCAGAGAGCGTTAAGGGACCCTGAAGCGACGACGTTTTGGGAACAAGAACCAGGGGTTGGTTTCTCTAGTGTGTTTATTTGTGGGTATCGAAACTACGTCGTTTATTTAAGTTGGAACGACAACTTTTGGATTAGCGCTAGGAGATTCTGCAGTTGGTGTATTAGCGCGTATTTCAGTTGTTGCCAGAGATCAGTTGTTGCTTTGTTTTATTCAACTGCTGGTTTGTTGATCAGCAGTTGGTAGCGAGGTGACGTGTCCCTCTGTGACGTCGTTTGGTAAAGTTGGTGCGACGCCGTTTAGCCTTAGCGTTGTTTGAGAGATTCAGCTATTGGTTCGATCAGCTGTTGGTTGAGATAACAGCGATGACAACTAATTTTGTCGGTGGAATCTGTTCCTGTTTCTGTCAGCTGTTCAGTAGTGTATTTAATAGAAAGCTGGGTCTTCGAATTAGTATGAGATACCATACTTAGAATATTTTCCCCGATTATCGTTCTCTATCTCGAACCCTAAGCACTATTCACCATAATCTTTTCCGCCGATTTTCCGTCGATTCTCGCCGCTGTTTGGAACGATTGAGGTAGCGTTGTACTCCTCTCGTGAAGGTGCTTCATCCAATACCACTTTTGGAGGTTGTAGTTGGTTGGAAGCAGAATCGCGATGCAACTCCAGTGTTTCTGTGTTAGCGTCTTTCAGGTAGTGCTCCGAGTTAATTGATAAGATCTTACCTTAGGCTTTGATTTGAGCTTCCTGTTGAGTTAGGAAGGTAGGATTATCGCTGGTTGAGTGTAGCTCCCAGTTTGTGATTCTGTGTTAGCGTCCCTGAGAACTATGCGTGTTGTTTAGCAGGTTTCAGACCAGATTTCTCGGGACACCGTTGCGGTCAGCATAACAGATTCGAGGTACGGATGTTGAGCTTGTAATTACAATGTGGATCTGGCTTGGATAATTTGTGAGATGGCTGTGTGTGATTGTCGTGTGTGGTGGCTGTTTGTGCATATGTTATATTCTTCCTGTTTAGCTGATTTCATACACGCATTGGCATATCATTTCCTTCAGCTGTTGCAGCCATTGTTTCGTTGTTTCGTTGTTGTTGCTGTTATGTTCTTACCAGGATATGAGGGCGAGCGGCAATACCGCACTCTCATCTCCCTGCTGGGATTTGTTAGCCCCTATACGCCGAGTGGCTAACTAACACAGTTCATAGGTTGGGCAACGGCAGGTTGAGCTGTTGATACATCTGGTAAGGGTGTGCGAGTAGGGGTGAGTGGGTAGCTCCCACATGTCCTACACACACACCGTGGCCACATATCTTCTGCAGATTTCGTTGAGCTACGTTTGAGTTCTTTGGCTCCTTTGCTCGATTGTAGCCTTCGGCTGTTGTCCCGTACCCCATGCATAGCATCTGCATTTTATCTTTGCTGTTTACTGCTGTTTTATAGTTGCTCTCCGTACTGGGGTTTGACCCCGATGTCCCTCTGGGGCTGTTGTGTTTGTTGCCTGTGTGTTGTTTCAGGTTTCCCAGGTTACTCAGCTGGTCGTGGAATTGGCTCGGCTGGTGGTGCCCCAGGAGGAGTTTAGAGTGTCCCAGTTATGTATAGTATCTATATGCACTGGTATCACCACGGTTGGGATGTCCCGGGTGATGATCAGACATTTATAGCTAGTAGTCTGTTGTATTATGTGGTGGTTGTTGTCAGGTAATTGATGCATGTTTATGCTGTACTGTTTTACTTTGGGCTTAAAGCATTTGCTTGTTTTGCGTAACTGGGATATATTTTGAGTATTGCCGGATTTTAAATTATTTTGTCTTTCTGTCAGGCCAAAAGCAAAAATTTTAGCCACTTTTTAGTTGCTCCCGCTAGTGTTTGCGTGGTTTATCTCTGATGTGAGCAAGAGGCCTGACAGGAGATGTTTATTTATTTCTTTCTTCGCATTTTAAGTTGTTGTTAAGAAATGTTTTATTTGTTCCTGAATTAATAAAGAACATCATTTCCGTTTCAATGCTTGATAGTGATGGATATTCTTGTCATTTTGCCAATTCGATTTGCAATATTTATAAGAATTAATGTTTAATTGGAATTGGGGAACGCAAAAATGATCTATACGCCTTAAAATTAAGAGAAGTTCCAACTCGCGATGTGGAAACACACACAACAACGATAAAAAGGAAAAACGATAGTTTGAACCCGGCACAACTTTGGCACGCTAGGCTAGGTCATGTTTCCTTCAATAGGATGAACAAGTTGATTAAGAGTGACATACTATGTCTGATATTAACTCCTACCAACTTGTGAATCTTGTCTCAAGAAAAAACGCAAAATTGCCCTTCACGGGCAAGCCTGAACGTGCTCAAGGCCTATTGGATTGATCCATATCGATGTGTGTCGGCCCACTTAGCTATTGGTACTAAGTTCGGTCACACCATTAAGAGAAGTTCCAACTCGCGATGTGGAAACACAACACAACAACGATAAAAAGGAAAAACGATAGTTTGAACCCGGCACAACTTTGGCACGCTAGGCTAGGTCATGTTTCCTTCAATAGGATGAACAAGTTGATTAAGAGTGACATACTATGTCTGATATTAACTCCTACCAACTTGTGAATCTTGTCTCAAAGAAAAAACGACAAAATTGCCCTTCACGGGCAAGCCTGAACGTGCTCAAGGCCTATTGGATTTGATCCATATCGATGTGTGTGGCCCACTTAGCATTGGTACTAAGTTCGGTCACACCTATTTCATCACCTTTATCGATAATCACTCTAGGTATGGGTACCTGTACTTAATGAAGCACAAGTCTGAATTCTTTGAAAGGTTCAAGGAATTCAAGGCTAAAATAGAAAATCAACTGGGAAAAAGCATTAAAACACTTCGATCTGATTGAGGTGGAGAATACTTAAGTGTCGAATTTCAAGACTATCTTAAAGAGAATGAGATTCTCTCACAGTGGACCCCTCCGGCCACACCACAGCTCAACGGTGTAGCGGAGTGTCATAATCGAACCTTGATGGACATGGTTCGATCTATGATGAGTTTCACCGAACTTCCCACTTCGTTTTGGGGCTATGTGCTCGAAACCGCCGAATTGTTGTTGAACAATGTCCACATAAAGGCAGTGGATAAAAATCCATATGAGATATGGATGGGCAAGCCGCCCAAGTACTCATACTTGAGGATTTGGGGATGTCCTGCTTACGTGATCCAGACAGTGGGAGATAAGCTGGATAATAGATCCATCTTATGCTAATTCATTGGGTATCCAAAGAATTCTATTGGATATTGCTTCTACTATCCAAATGAAACAAAAGTGTTTGTTTCTAGAAATGCCACCTTTCTGGAAAGGGAATTTCTACTTGATAGAAAAGGCAAGATAGTATAACTTGAAGAGGTTCGAGAACCAACTGAAGTACCAAGTGAATCTCCCGCACTTCAAGAGCCAATCCTTGATATGGACACACCTAGGAGATCTGAAAGGGTTTTCATTGGGTATCCAAAGAATTCTATTGGATATTGCTTCTACTATCCAAATGAAACAAAAGTGTTTGTTTCTAGAAATGCCACCTTTCTGGAAAGGGAATTTCTACTTGATAGAAAAGGCAAGATAGTATAACTTGAAGAGGTTCGAGAACCAACTGAAGTACCAAGTGAATCTCCCGCACTTCAAGAGCCAATCCTTGATATGGACACACCTAGGAGATCTGAAAGGGTTCCTAGGGCTCCTGTTAGATATGGTTTCCTCCTTGAATATGATCAAAGTGATCAAACTATTGGATGTGATCCAAGAACCTTCAAGGAGGTAATTTCCGACGCTGATTCTAATTTGTGGCTTGAAGCAATGCAATATGAGATTGACTCAATGCATTCGAACCAAGTCTGGACTCTTATAAATCCTCCCGAAGGAATAGTTCCTATTGGGTGCAAATGTATATACAAGAGAAAACTTGGGCCTGATGGTAAAGTACTGACCTAAAAGGCGCGACTGGTCGCGAAAGGTTACACTCAAAGACAAAGTGTTGACTATGATGAAACTTTTTTATCATTCACAATGTTCAAGCCAATTAGAATCCTACTAGCCATAGCCGCATGGTACGACTATGAGATATGACAAATGGATGTGAAAACTGCGTTCCTTAATGGAAACATTAAGGAAGAGATCTATATGATGCATCCTGAGGGTTTCACATCTGTAGAAAGTGAGCATAAAGTATGCAAACTTCAAAGATCGATCTACGGTCTCAAACAAGCATCGAGAAGTTGGAACCTGAGATTTGATGAAACAATCAAAGAATTTGGTTTCATCAAGAATCCCGAGGAGCCATGTGTGTATAAGAAGGTAGTTAAAAATGTTGTGACATTCCTTGTACTTTATGTTGATGACATTCTGCTCATTGGGAATGACGTATGAATGATGCAGTCAACTAAAGTATGGTTGTCTAGTAGATTCTCGATGAAGGACATGGATGAAGCATCCTATATTCTGGGAATACAGATCTATAGGGATAGATCGAAAAGGATGCTCGGACTCACCCAAGAGACCTACATAGATACCATACTTAAGCGGTTCTCAATGGAAGAGTCCAAGAGAGGACACCTTCCTATGTGCCACGGGGTCACTCTATCTAAGTCTATGTGTCCGAAGACTGATGGGGAGATAGAGAGTATGACACATGTGCCATATGCCTCGGAAATAGGTAGTACTATGTATGGTATGATCTCAACTAGACCGGATGTCGCATATGCTCTGAGTGTCACGAGCCGCTACCAAGCAAATCCCGGCCAAATGCATTGGAAGGCCGTGAAAGATATTCTTAAGTACTTGCAAAGGACTAAGAATATGATCATGGTCTATGGGGGTGGTGAACTAAAATTGGAAGGCTACACTGATTCTAGCTTCCAATGCGATGTGGACGATTCGAAGTCGACCTCTGGATTTGTATTCATGTCAATGGTGGTGCTTTCTCTTGGAAGAGTTCCAAGCAAGACACCATAGCGGATTCAACCACTGAGGCTGAGTACATTGCAGCATCAGCTGCTGCTAAAGAGGCGGTTTGGATAAGGAATTTCGTCCAAGAGTTGGGCGTAATCCCTGAAGGAGTTGGTCCAGTTCCGGTGTACTATGACAACACAAGTGCCGTTGCGCAAGCAAAGGAACCTAGAGTTCACCAAAGATCCAAACATGTACTGAGGAAATACCACATGATCCGGGATATTGTCGCTAGAGGTGACATAGCAGTTGAGAGAGTCGCCTCTGCAGACAACATTGCTGATCCACTTACGAAGCCCTTGCCAGGACCATTGTTTGAAAAACATCCCGAAGCAATGGGACTGCGTCTGATGAGTAGTTGGCTTCAGGGAAAGTGGGAGATTGTTAGAGTAGGTGCCCAACTAGCCAACTTGTGGCGTGTGGGTTCTTGTTGACTCTATGTAAAACGATCTTTATTTATGAAATTCGCATTCTTTTATGGTATTCTTTATCTTCATTATTATGATTACAATTGTTGGATAAAGACCTTGAATGCACTATAGTGTATGTTAGATGTGATAGTTGATTTGATGGCTATCATAACACATCTAATAGTCACTGTGTATTCTAAACATTTTCCTAGTCAATTGGGTCGTCCAAAAGAGGATAAGGGCTGCCCGAGCTTGAGACTAGCATCTACGATATGAAGTACCACGTTTCATTGGTAGGGAACATAGTGATATTCTGAGCATGCAGATGGGTAGTGACCTGGTGATCTATCGAACTACCCTCGTTCGGACTTTCCAAGTGGTTATCATTTGTCGAGTGGATTAAGTTCGAGGTCTTGGTTGTACAGATTAGTCCCCATTACTCGAAACTTCATTGAGACTCTACATGATAGGTGCCTAACTTCGACCCGTTTACCGACTCAGTTGGGGTCATAAGGTGGCGGGGTTGGGTGAGGTCCCGATGCATGTAGGATTCGATGCTTCGTTGTCGAGGATTCATCGCTCGCCCTTGTGCATGGATATCCTATGCTATCTGAGGAGATAATAGTGTTATAAATCTCTGGCCAGAGTACTAGATGTGTTTTGGGTAAATGGATTTACCTAGTAACACATGCGATGTCACTATTTGATCTCCAAGATGTATGCATGGTTATTGGATCTCTAGCGACTCTCGATTTACAAATGATCGTTGTTCTTATCGGGATATTTGAGTTGAAAGGACCGTACTGTACGCTAACCATGACCGACTGGTTCTTGCAGACACTATCAGTGATACCTAGAGGATCATTAGGCGATTTTGCTAGACGCTTTACCGTGATCCAATGGGTTAGTCCAAAAATGTGGTTTCGGAGTCACAAATGTTGTGAGCCCACGGCTAGCTGTATCCCTGAACCATTGAGGGTCACACAAGTACTGGTTTCTCAATTCTCGTATGGAAATTAAGCTCAATTTGTTGAGTATAGTAGGAGGAAGGATGGAAGTGTGACTTCCTAAAATTAAATGGGGTGGAAATGCAATTTCCTTAATCTTGGACTAGTATGAATATCCTCAAAGCTTATAGGGGCCTAACTGCTATTTCGGATTAGGTGGTCCGAAAAATTATTTTCACATCATAATGCTCAGTTTTGTAAACTGTTTAGATCGGTCCGATCTGATCGTCGATCGGGATTATGATGAAGCCACATCGATGGACTTGCAACCAATGTACACCTGGGCCTGGGCCCGACCCAAGCCCATGGGCCCGACCCAAGCCCATTAACTTGGTTTAAGCCCATGAAAAATCTATAAATAGGGGCCCTGGGGTATTCATTTAAAACACACCAGAAAATATTCATCAAATATTTTCTCTCTTCCTCTCCTCCCTCGTCGCCGTCGCCGCGTCGCCGCCGATGCCGCCCGCCGTCGGAATTTATTCCTATCATTCCGGCGAAGAGATTCCGTCCGAAAAACTTTCGTTGGTTTTCTAGTGCAAACCAACGAAAGAATTGAGATTCCGGTCGTGGACCGGATTAGGAGGCCATAGTTGTTCAACCGTTGAAGTGCCAATTTCCCCGTGGTTGGTCCGAGCCAGGCACCTAGACGCCAACAAGGTATATTCTAAACATTCAATGAATGTTTTTAATTCTTATATAGGTGTATTGACCATTACCGGGCTCTAATTTTTAATTCTTCCGCTGCGCCCCGGAAGCGGGATCCGGATCCGCCGCTGCGCAAACAGGACCACCCCCAGGTCCAGCCGGTCCTAACCTGCCTAGCCCTGGTCGAAACCATGTGTCGCATTGTAACGCCCCAAAATCCATAGGACCACATGTGTGAATATTATTTATTTCAAGGGTCAAAATGATAATTTAAATGTTAGCATAATCTGATTTTATTGATTTCAGAATTGAGGTACGACGCAGCCAGTTTCAGCAGATGTCACTCGAAGCGCAATGCACGAGCAAATTTTAGAAATCTGTTTAAATGGTTTTAAGGAGGACAAAATGATTTCTTTTTAAAAAGGTTTGGTAGATTTTCAAATTTAATATTGAGAAGGAAATTTTACTAAATTTATAACTTTAGGTAAGGTGTGTCATTCTTGATGATTACACCTCATTTGCCACTAATCCCTCTCATACAAATACTTGTTTTTGAAGGAAAGATTCATTTCATTTACAGAAAGAAAGTTCTTTTGTGTTCTCTCAAATATTTTAAAAGAAGCTCGTGTGATTGCTTGAGGAGGAGGAACTCTGCGGGAACGAACTACTGTCGTAAAGCTCAGTTCAAAGGCAAGTAAAAGCTGATCCTTGCTACATTATTTTAAAGCATATATTGATCTTCAGTATGTGTATTGCCTATATGTTAAAGATATGTTTAAGTTCATGTTTACATATGTTCAAAGAAGATTTACGTATGTTTAAGAAAGAAAGATTGGGTTCAAAAGATATGTTTTCTACTTCCATGTTTTCCAGAATGTTTTAAGAACGATTGAGAATGTTTTCATGAATGTTCTTCTTTCTGGTGAATGGTAACATCTGAATTTGACTCTGAGTAATCGGTGATGCTAGTCGAATCAGAATCTAAGTCTGGTTTGATAGGAAAAACTGATATCGTAGATTTCGTTCGCAATGTTGCAACACTAAATTCTTAGTCAGGCTTTGTTTTCTATGTTAGCGATTAAATCTAATGTTTAAATCAGCAGTTTTCATTTCAGCTGATGTTTTCGCTACACATCAGATTTTGGTCAGATTTCACAGTATTAAATACTTCACTGTTGAGTCGCTTGCGATTATTCATTGACATCTGAGTTGACCCACGACATCTGTTTCTTTTTCTAAAAAAACTATTCCTGCGTTGAAATCTGAGTTGACCAGTGACATCTGTTTCATTGTTAGCAATGTATTTTCCTAGTCAGACTTCTGTTTAGTGCTAACGATACAGTTTCTTGTCACATCTGTTTCGACGTAAGCTTATACTATTTCGAGAGTAGAATCTGTTTCCATAATCGAAATCTGTTTTGCTTTCTAGTACAATTCCTTTAGAGAAATATTTTCGCATTTAAGCGATAATTTTTTTGTAGTCAAATCTGATAATCAATAAGTTTTAAAATGGGAAGAAAGTTTTAAAAGAAACGAACCCAGTGAGATTTCAAAAGAGATTTCAAAGATGATTTCGAAAGAAAAGAGTTTAAGGAACAAAAGTTTATTTTAAAGGATTTATGGCGTAGATAACAGACGGTCATAAGGAAGGATGAGTGCCTGGATGACGAACCAGTGTGCCCCTTCAACAGCAGGAAGGATCAGGACTACGGATTGACGGATCTTTATACCCCTTCACAATGAGCTTTATGCTAAGAACTGATATCAGAAGTCATTTGATCAAGTGCATAATGGACCTAAGGAGAGCTTCTAAGCCATAAATCATAAAGTTCAAGAAATTAATTGAAGGGATCTGGGTTATTGTCCCCGCATCCAAGCTATGAAAGAAAGTTTAAGATGTTTACGAAAGAATGTTTATATTATATGAAGTTCCTTTAAACTCAGTTATGTAAATGTTCAGATGTGCCTGCGTTAAATGACTTTGTTATTAATCAGATTTTTCTTGCTGAGCCTTTAGGCTCATTAGCTTTTAAAATGGTGAAGGTGAGACAGTTAGGGGACAAGCGGAAGGTGGAAGTTGAGACAGCTGGGTGGTGAAGTGTTTATCTATGGGCAGCATTTTCTGTGTCTTAGCTGTTGTTGTCTTTTATCATAGACATCTGTATTAGATCAATTGCAACAGTAGTTGTTTACGAAAGAATGTTTATATTATATGAAGTTCCTTTAAACTCAGTTATGTAAATGTTCAGATGTGCCTGCGTTAAATGACTTTGTTATTAATCAGATTTTTCTTGCTGAGCCTTTAGGCTCATTAGCTTTTAAAATGGTGAAGGTGAGACAGTTAGGGGACAAGCGGAAGGTGGAAGTTGAGACAGCTGGGTGGTGAAGTGTTTATCTATGGGCAGCATTTTCTGTGTCTTAGCTGTTGTTGTCTTTTATCATAGACATCTGTATTAGATCAATTGCAACAGTAGTAAATTCATATAAAATTTCAGATGTTGTAATATCGCATTTGCAGTATATATATGAAATCTGTTTTCCGCAAAATTTCAGTACTTGGCGCCGAACGTTTGTATGTCAAGTTTTGTGTTGTGTTTCGAAATGTTTCTAAGTTATAAGAAATACAGCTTATAACAAATTGCCGTTTAGCCCTTCTTTTTATTCCCAAAAATTTAATTCACCCCAAAATTCGTGACCCCGTGGGTTCGGGTGCTCACAACATGGTATCAGAGCAATGTTCCTGAGATAAACACATGCACTGTCAGTTGGATCAGACTTCATCGACCGTTTCTCCAAAGCTGTGAGTTTATTTTTCAGAGCATTGTCTTAAATTTTTAGCATGTTCTGATAATTATATGTGGTGGATTACGGGCTATAGATTATAAGATGTCAGGAAGAGGAAGAGGTAGAAGAGGTAATCCCTTAGAGGAAACTAGTCCTGACAGTAATGCTAGTATCGCTCAACTCTTAAGACTGCTGGTAGAGCAAACCGGCAGAGGCAATGGCCAATATTCTAGCAGTAGAGGACCAGCCATGATGATCCCCAAGAAAAGTTCAGAAGACAGAAACCGAAGGAGTTTAGTGGTACAACAGATCCATTAGTTGCTGAAAGCTGGATCAAATCGATGGAGGTTATCTTTTAGTACCTTCAAATGACAGATTTAGATAGGCCTAGGTGTGCTATCTACATGTTAAGAGATGACGCCA
The DNA here is from genome assembly GCA_001598015.1 of Dorcoceras hygrometricum. NCBI lineage: Eukaryota > Viridiplantae > Streptophyta > Magnoliopsida > Lamiales > Gesneriaceae > Dorcoceras > Dorcoceras hygrometricum. The sequence continues at coordinate 130,529 of KV010857.1, read as the reverse complement.
TGATTTGTTGGGAAGGAGCTAAGCTGTCTGTGGATTTTTTGAATCTTACTTGGGCAGATTTCAAACAAGTATTCTTTGAGCAATACTTCACGACAGACAAGAGGTCTGAATTGAAGAGGGAATTTTTTACCCTAAAACAGGGGAGAATGACCTTACAGGAGTATGTGCGGACATTTGAAAGAGGGTGTTACTTTGTGCCTTTGATAGGTAACGACCCAGAAGAAAAGTTAAGTCACTTTGTGGAAGGATTGAAGCCTATGTTCAAGATGAACGTTAGGCTATCTGTGCCTAAGACTTACAGAGAAGCAGTGGATAGAGCCCTGCCAATTGAAAGAGACTGGAAAGATGTTGATGAAGAAAGGAAGCAGAAGAGGCAGGCCTTTCAGCAGAAAGATCAGAGACCCTTCAAGAAGCAGAATAAGAATCAACAGAGGCCTCAAGAGCAGAAACCTCTACCGATCCAACCCATTAGTGCAGTTCCAGCCAGCAACAGCAGAACCGCGTGTCCCAAGTGTCAGAAGATACACCCTGGTCAATGCAGACTTGGACAGAATGTCTGCTACAGATGTGGGTTTCCAGGGCATATTTTGAAATATTACCCAAAGTCAAGGCAACTGGTGACCAGTAGAGCCTACGTGATGACCGTTGATCAATCAAACCCAGACTCGACAGTAGTCACGGGTAAGATTATGATTGCTGGTTTGCCTTCTATGGCTTTGATAGGTTCAGGAGCTACTCATTCCTTTATAGCAGCCAAGTTTGCTAAGAAGTTACCCATTAAGTCTGATCAAGTAGCTATAGGCTTTTGTGTAACAGTGCCTTCGAGAGAAGAGTTAGTATCCCATGACTTGTTTCGAGGTTTAGAACTTAGACTTCAAGGGCATTCGATTACTGCTAATTTAATTATGTTACCAATGCCTGAGTTCGATATGATTTTGGGAGTAGAGTGGCTTACTAAGTATGGAGTAGTGATAGACTTTAAACTCCGAACAGTAGTGGTTAATCCACCTAGAGGAGATCCATTTAAGTTTGAAGCGAATCATGTTTGGAGGATTCCCCGTATTATATCAGCTCTTAAGGCTCAATGCTGTTTGAGGAAAGGAGGGGTAGGATTTTTGGCAAGCTTGTCGTCCTTAGAAATGATTAGTAAGCCCCAACTTTCAGATGTGGAGGTGGTGAGCGATTTTCCCGAATTTTTTCCAGAGGATATCCATGGATTACCACCAGACAGAGAACTGGAATTTTCGATTGACTTAGTTCCAGGAGCTGCTCCAGTTTCGAGACCACCTTATCGATTAGCTCCATCAGAGATGAAGAAATTAAAGGAACAGATACAAGATCTGTTAGATAAAGGATTTATTAGACCAAGTACGTCCCTTGGGGAGCCCCTGTTCTTTTCGTTAAGAAGAAATATGGGAATCTGAGGTTATGTGTATATTATAGAGAACTGAATAAGTTAACCATTAAGAATAAATATCCCCTTCCTAGAATTGAGGATCTTTTTGTCCAGTTAAAAGGATCAGTAGTCTTTTCTAAGATTTACTTGAGATCTGGTTACCATCAGTTAAAGATTAAGGCATCAGATATCTATAAGACAGCCTTCAGAACTCGTTATGGTCACTATGAGTTCTTAGTAATGCCTTTACGAATGCTCCATCAGCTTTCATGGATTTAAAGAATAGAGTTTTCCAATCTTTCCTGGACCAATTTGTATTTGTGTTCATAGATGATATCTTAGTATATTCTAAGACTAGATTTGAGCATGTCGATCATTTGAGGACTGTGCTTCAAGTGTTGAAAAATAAGCAGTTGTTTGCTAAATTCAGCAAGTGTGACTTCTGTTTGGAGAAAGTAGCATTCTTAGGTCATATTATATCTAAGGATGGATTGGAAGTTGACCCAGCTAAGGTAGAAGCTGTTCGAGACTGTCCAGTACCAAGACCTGTTTCAGAGATAAGGAGTTTCTTGGTTTTAGCCGGATATTATAGGCGATTTATCCAAGGAGTTTCTAAGATAGTTGTTCCTTTGTCCTCATTGACGAGAAAGCTGGTTAAGTATGAATGGACTCAAGAATGTCAAAACAGCTTTGACAAGTTGAATCAAGCGCTGATAAAAGCCCCTGTGCTAACCATGACATCTGATCAAGGAAAGTTTGTCATCTATACAGATGCGTCAAAGATGGGTTTATGTGCTGTATTGATGCAGGACCGGAGGGTGATTTCCTATGCTTCCAGACAACTTAAGGATCATGAGAAGAATTATGCTACGCATGACTTAGAGCTAGCAGCTGTAGTTTTTGCCCTTAATATTTGGAGACATTATCTTTATGGAGAGAAGTGTGAAATATTCACTGACCATAAGAGTCTCAAGTATTGATTCACTCAGAGGGAATTAAATATAAGGCAGAGAAGATGGCTAGAGCTGGTAAAGGATTACGATTGTACAATCAGTTATCACCCAGGAAAAGCCAATGTGGTGGCAGATGCCTTGAGTAGGAAATCTGTTGGATTAGCTCAGCTTTTGGTCCAGAGACCATTGGCGTATGATATGAGAAGTCTGGAATAGAAGTAGTGCCCAGTGGTAGTACTGTGGTTTTGGCAGATCTCTCTATAAGGTCAAATCTGATAGACCAGATTCGAGAGGGAGAACCCAAAGATGAGCAACTTCAGAAGTGGGTTAAACAAGATAGAGAGAGAGGCAACAACCTCTACTTTTCAGAATAAGGAATAGTCAGATTTCATGGCAGGATCTGGGTGCCTCAGGTAGATACGCTGAGAATATATCTCGTGACAGAGGCCCATGCAGCCCCATATTCTGTACATCCAGGGAGTACTAAGATGTATAAGGACCTCCAGAAATTGTATTGATGGCCAGGAATGAAGCAAGACATTGCTAGATTTGTATCTGAGTGTTTAACTTGTCAATTGGTGAAAGTTGAACACCAAAGACCAACAGGATTATTGAAGCCCCTGCCTATTCCAGAATGGAAATGGGAGTGTATAGCGATGGAGTTTGTAGTTGGTCTACGCAAGACTGTTCAAGGATATAACTCTATTTGGGTTATAATAGATAGACTCACTAAGTTTGCTCACTTTTTACCAGTTAAGACAACCTACGTGGTGAGTAGATATGCAGATTTGTATATGAAGGAAATAGTGAGGCTACATGGTGTTCCAGTTTCTATTGTATCGGATAGAGATCCGAAGTTTACCTCAGCTTTCTGGAAGAGTTTGCATAGAGCTATGGGTACAAAGCTGACCTTTAGCACAGCCTTTCACCCCCAGACAGATGGTCAATCAGAAAGGGTGATTCGGATTTTAGAAGATTTGCTCAGAGCATGTATTGTGGATTTTTCAGAAGGATTGGATTTAAAGCTACCATTGGTAGAATTTGCGTACAATAACAGTTTCCAAGAATCTATCCAAATGGCTCCATATGAAGCTCTCTATGGTCGCAAATGTAGAACACCTCTTTTAGCGCCCCAAAATCCTTAGGACCACTATTCTTAGTCCTTTTAAATTCAAGGACCCATTTATAAATTCGAACTTCAGCTTAATCATTTATATTACTAGCTGATTTCTTATTTCAGTTGAGAGACACTGTGCAGACGTTTGGTGAGCTGTTACCCCAAGCACCAGCCGAGTGATTTTCAGAAGTTGAAAATAAAATGATTTTCGGATGAGAGAATGGTTCTTTTTAAATATGAGTATCGGTTTTACAAATTCAAATAGTGATAGGGGACTTTTAACAAAATTTAAAAAGGTAGGCGTGGAACACCATGTCTACTCAAGTGTTTTTCCCCTGTTACATGACAGACTCCCATGCCTATGGTACGTGTGGGCTATAAGTTCATTGTTTTGTAAGAAAACCTTCATTCTTCATCAAAAGAAACCATAGGAGACACACTGCGGTGCTTGAGGAGACTTGTTGATAGAATCTGCTGTATTTCGTGTTTCTCCAAGTATTGAGGCAAGTAAATCTGATTCTTGCTACGCCATGAAAGCATATGTATTGTTCTCGTTTCATTTCCTGAATTCTTGCCTAAGTTATGTTAATATCAGCCTTTGTTCATGTTCTGCTGATATTTTAGTGTATGTTTAATGTTCGGGTTCACAGTGGATGTATGTTTGGAACTCAAAATGTATTTTACGAAGTTGATATTGAAGTTGGTGATGTTGTTTTAACACACTGAGCATTTCAGATTTCTGTTCATTGTTATGTACGAAGTTGATATTGAAGTTGGTGATGTTGTTTTAACACACTGAGCATTTCAGATTTCTGTTCATTGTTATGTAACGGAGTTCTTCTTCTTCCTAGTAAGGAGTAATGTTCGAACTTGATTTCTGTTTAAATTCCAAAAGGTCTGTTAGCAGTAACTTCCTGTTCATTTTTGCGAGAGGATTGATATCAGTAACCTTCGTTTCCAAGAGAGTGACATCCGTGGACAGATACTTACTGTTTATTTTCCCGACAGTTACCTACTGTTCATTTCCTATAGGGTGATATCTGTTGACAGCTTTTCTATTGTTCCCCGAGAGATATCTGTTGACAGCTTTGCTATTGTTCCCCGAGAGATATCTGTTGACAGCTTTGCTATTGTTCTCGAGAGATATCTGTTGACAGCTTTGCTATTGTTCCCCGAGAGATATCTGTTGACAGCTTTGTTCATTGTTCCTCGAGAGATATATCTGTTAAAAGTAACCTTTGTTTCCCAATAGCGATAGTATTTATACAGTAAACATCTGTTTTTCCAAGTAATAGCTGAATGCTCAGTGAAAAGGTATTCGAAAGAAAGAAAATGAGTTTTAACTAAAGTGAACCCCGATGTTAAGAATTGATTTCGCTCAGTAGATGTTTAAAGGAAGAAAATGTTCAGATTGTAGGATTTATGGAAAATATAACATCCGGTCCATTACGAATGGGTCGGTTTCCCCTTCATATTGGGTGAGATTTCACCATATTGTAACTGATATCAGTAGTCATTCGATCGAGTGCAACGGGGCCTATTGGGAGAACTTTTGAGCCATAAGTCTGATGAAAAATATTGATGGTGGGATCTGAGTTTTTCCCCACAGTAAAGATTACAATGATATTTTATTTTGTAAGACTTCCTTTAAGCTATGATATCATATGTATGTATTGCGCCTGCATATAGTGCTTTGTTATTCTCAGTTTTGCTTGCTGAGCCCCTAGGCTCACTAGCTTTCTTAGTGCAGGTGAGTCGGCGCCGGAGCAGATGGGAGGTGGCGTCTGAACCAGTGGCGATGTGCGAGTGTTTATCGAAGGCCTGCGTTTCCGCGATGTTCTTTTGTAGATGTTGTTTTGTTGTCCTTGATCTTAGACAAATCTGTTTTGAGATCTGTTACAACAAACATGAATTCAGATAGAGTTCAGTAGTTGTAATATCGCGATTTCGCATTTTGTACTTTTCAAGTTGTAATGAAATCTGGTTTTATTTTCTTGGCGCCAACGGTTATTATTTCGATTTTTATTTGAGCAAGGCAATACAACTTGTTCTATTTATGATTCAGCCTTTCTTTTTTTTTTCCTCTTTTAATTCCTCTTCTTTGATCCCGTGACTCCCATGGGGTTTGGGTGTTACAAACATGGTATCAGAGCATGGTCCAGAGATAAACACGCGCATTCTCCGCTGGAACAGATTTCATCGACTGTCTCTTTGGTGCAGTGAGTCTTCCCTTATGTTTTAGAGCATTTATTTTGATTCCTACATGTTCTGATGTTCGTATGTGGTGGATTACGGGCTATAGATTAAGATGTCTGGCCGAGGAAGAGGGAGGAGAAATGCCCCTGAAGATGAACCCAGTCCTGATAGCAACGCTAGTATTGCCCAGCTTCTAAGGCTGCTGGTAGAACAGCAGGGCAGAGGCAATGGTCAATCCTCCAGTAGTAGAGGACCCATAAATGAAAAGAACGATTCCAAAGACTGAAACCAAGAGATTTTAGCGGCACAACAGATCCGTTTGTCGCAGAAAGCTGGATTAAATCAATGGAGGTGATATTTGAGTATCTCCAGACGCCAGACTTAGAAAGATCCAGATGTGCGATTTATATGTTGAGGGATGATGCGATGCTCTGGTGGGAAGGAGCAAAGCTAATAGTAGATGTGACGTGTTGGCGAAAGTGGCGGATCCGGATCCCGTTTCCTGGGGGCGCAGCGGAAGTTTAAAAATTGCCCCGAAAAACGTTCAATACATAAAATTTATACAATAAAACATGCATAAGATGTTTTATAGAGTGTCACCTTGCTGGCATCTAGGCGCCTGGCTCCAACCAAATTCACAGGGAATCCAGCTCTTCAAGGTAGGCGGCGGTAGATCCTCTTGTGATGTAATGATTGTAGCCCTAGGTCATATCAACATATAGACCTATGATGGGCTTGAACCGGCCCACTTCACTTGGGTCACGCCCAGGTCCATATGAACATTAGGTTCATTTCCATCACCGTGGCTTCATCATAATCCCGATCGCCGATCTGATCGGACCGATCAACACAGTTTCCAAAATTGAGTATTATGATGTGAAAACAAAATATTCCAGACCACCTAGACCAAAATAGCAGTTTAGCCCCTCAACTTTGGGAAATCGCAATTTGACCCCTGTTGACTTTTAGGAAGTCGCACTCCCTAAAATCCTTCTCCTATGCTCAACACATTGAGCTCAGTTTCCGTGCGGGAATCGTGAATCCAATACTTGTGTGATACTCAATGGTTCAGGGATACATCTAGCCGTGGGCCCACAACCATTGTGACTCCGAAATCATAATTTCGGACTTGCCCATCGGATCATGGTAAAGCGCCTAGCAACATCGCGCCATGATCCCCTAGGTATCACTGATAGTGCCTGCAAGAACTAGTTGGTCGTGGTTAGCGTACAGTACGGTCCCCTTTCAACACATATATCCCGATCAGATCAACGACCATTGGTAAATCAAGAGTCGCTAGAGATCCGATAACTATGCATACATCTTGGAGATTAAATAGTGACATCGTGAGTGTTACTAGGTAAACACATTTACCTAAAACACATCCAGTACTCTAGCAAGAGATTTATTACACTATTATCTCCTCAGATAGCATAGGATATCCACGCATGAAAGCGAGAGGTGAATCCTCGACAACGAAGCATCGACTCCTACATGCATCGGGACCTCACCCAATCCCGCCACCTAATGACCCCAAGTGAGTCGGTAAATGGGTCAAAGTGAGGCGCCTATCATGTAGAGTCTCAATGACGTTTCGAGTAGTGAGGACTAATCAGTACAACCAAGACCTCGAACTTATCCACTCGACAAATGGTAACCACTTGGAAAGTCCGAACGAGGGTAGTTTGATAGATCACCAGGTCACTATCCATCTGCATGGTCAGAACATCACAATGTTCCCTACCAATGAAACATGGTACTTCACATCGCAGATGCTAGTCTCAAGCTCGGGCGGCCTTATCCTCATTTTTACGGCCCAATCGACTAGGAATACACAGTGACTATTAGATGTGTTTCATGATAGCCATCATATCCACTATCACATCTAACATACACTATGGTGCATTCTAGGTCTTTATCCAACACAATTATTAACATTATTACATAACGAAAATAAAGAATGCCATAAAGAAATGCGTATTTCATAAATAAAGATCGTTATACAAAGAGTCAATAAAACCCACACGCCATAAGTTGACTAGTTGGCATCTACTCTAACAACCTTCCTGAAAAGGAAGAAGGGGAGACGTAGGATATTTATATCCGAACTTCCACAAACAAACTCTGAACTCTTACTCTTTACATTACGCACTTATTCATTGAGTTATCTGTTCACAAATTAATCGGCCTTTTTCCACACATACTTTTTTGGCCGAGAGATTTGATTAAACTGAGATCCTTAAATCTGATAACTCGGATTTAAGTTAAGCAGCGCTCGTAAAACTTTTAAACGGTTTCGAAAAATTTAAAATACCAAGAGTTCATTCAACCCCCCCCCCCACCCTTCTGAACTCTTGCAGCTGTTTCGAACTACATTGATCCTATTTTGGGACTATCAATTGGTATCAGAGCCTGCGAATCTCAGTATTGAACAGTTGTCTTTTGTGCTTTGTCTCATATATTAAAATGACTTCTCACAACAAGATTCCTATGTTTTCAAGGGAAGATTATGACGATTGGAAGATACGCATGCAAGCGCATCTGGCTGCTCTTGATGATGAAATGTGGGTGGTCCTCACTGAAGGGCCGCTGAAGATTATGAAGCCTAATCTAGCTTTCGCTATATCCAATGGCGAGCCTCAATTCCTTGAGAAGGCCAGACATGAGTATACAAGTGAAGATAAAAAGAAAGCCAACTTGG